>JAOWAR010157201.1:3376-17688 GCA_028571005.1 Clathrina lutea
TGTTCCTTCAGCAGAAGATCGATGTTCCTTCAGCAGAAGATCGATGTTCCTTCAGCAGAAGATCGATGTTCCTTCAGCAGAAGATCGATGTTCCTTCAGTAGAAGAGCGATGTTCCTTCAGCAGAAGATCGATGTTCCTTCAGCAGTATGTCCTTTCCCTTTTGCATATTGGTCACGACAAATTGTCAATGTATGATGTGACCACGTGAGAGCCTTGACAAAAACTACAGCTGAGTTCCTCTGATGTGGCCGTGGTCGCCAACCAAGCTGCAGTAGGGAAGTTAACCTGTGTGCGTGGCGAGCGAGTTCCCTTCACCCCTGGGACATGCTTTGCTCACATCGTTCTCTCTTTCTCAGTTCCTCCCCAAATTGCAGAAGTAGCTCTTCCAACGTAAACGTGTCGGGTGGTAAACTCTTGGAAACTTCAAGTCTTACACTCTTCGGTAGCTTGTTTAAGAATAACGGTACAATTATGTCTCCTCAGGAACACCATGCCTTCGGTCAAAATCCCATTTGCTGCCTCCATTTCAGCTCCAATTTCTTCCTCATCGACAAGGACGGTAATTTCCACGTCGAGCACCTGCAACACTTTCAGCTTCTCAGCTAAAGCATTCCGTGACTCTTCGATCTCTGCCAGTAGTGGTGTCTTTGCCGATCCGAGCCCACTGGTTGTTAGGGCGTTGCAAAGAGAAACTGGGACGGGTTGGGCACAACCATGACATCATGGCACGGTGATGACATCACGGGGGTACGAAGTATAAGTACGTTCTCAACCGTTTAACTGTCGAACCCTATTAAACCCAGCGTAACTCTAAACTATCCCTACCTCAAACCCTAACCTAACCCAGCCTAACCCCAAACTATCCCTTCCTCGAACCCTATAATCTAACCCGATCCTGCGAATCCGACCTCATGATATTAATGAATCTCTTGGCCTATCCCTTACCTCGAACCCTAATTTTTGGCAGTTTTCAACCGAAATCTCCAATCAGTATTGAATTTTCACCGAAATCTTGAATTTTAAACGAAATCTCGAACTTGTAACCGAAATTTTGAATAAGTTCAGTATTTATTCTGTTATTGAAAAATGCTCAAGGGGAATCCCAACAATACCAACAGATACTTGGGTAGACACAAGAACGATTATATTAAGCCAAACGTTTCGCTGTCAACACAACACTGAGCGTCGTCTGTGGCGGTAAGGAGAGGTGGTCAGGATGAAAACAATGAGGGTAGTATCAAAAAGGTCTTTCAACACTCTGAAACTTTCAGTTTCAAACGAAATCCCGGTAACGATAACTCCGATCAAAACTTTCAGAATTAGACCCGCCATCGTTCCAACTCTCAGCAACGGTAACTTCATTCAAAACCTCTCATCGTCTACCCGTCCCTCGATTCATCCGAAACCCGGCCACCTTGATTCACCCGAAACTCATCCAAAACACTCCCTTCTCACTCCACCTAGAACATCGGTTCGATTAATTCATTCGAAACCACTACAGCCAGAACTTCGGTTCGTCTGAAACCTCGGAAGAACAGCTTAAACACGGCCATAGTTCGATTCATCCGAAAAAAATTCCGAAACTCACCCTTCTCGATTCACTCAAAGCTCTCATCATCTACCCATACCTCCGGGTCGTGCGAAACCTCCAAAAAAATGACAACCTCTCGTCCGAAACTCATTCATACCTCGGTTCGTTCCAAACTCACTGTCCGAGACCCTCTCTCAAGTTGTTCGGAAACAGTAGCCTTCACTTTGTCGAACACTCGAAACCCTCCTCCGAAACCCTTACTTTAAATTGTCATTCTCGCTTCGAAACTCACCATTGACAGTACAAATTCAATCTGTCAGCCAGAAATTCACAGAGTGGAAACTCGCGAAGGACGATAAAGGACCAACCGCGAATGATGTTGCTTTTTTTAAGTTTTCCTCTGTCCTCGTTAGTTGTATGTTGTATTATCTCCCTTTCTTGCTTCTGCTGAAAAATACCTTGTGTACGACATTGCTGTGAATCTATGCTTTCTAATTCCATTCAGCCATTTTAAGGTAAATGTACGGGTGTGTACGTAGGATTTGCCTCTCGAGCATGCCTAACTCCGAGTCTGATCTGACCCTCGAACACAGTCTGACTATCGAATAGCGCTTGAGCCCGGTCTAGCTCTCGAACCCTCCAACACTAGAAGTTACTTCGGTCGGTTGACGAAACAACTCCAAACTTCAACACTGTACTCTGTAGTCAACGAGGACAACCTAAAAGACGAGGTGAGCCATGATTACCCGATGAGTATGAACATTCTTCTCGCACCCAGCTTTTTTCGAAATATCACATCAAAATCTCGCACATTGAATGATTGATCGCATGACCTGTCACGGGGGAGATTCACACGAGGGCTTGCTGTTCATCGTTTTGCCTCCGCACAAATAAGTGTAGGTGACCCGTTATGGACAATGTCAGGCGCGTATTTGGGAAGGGGTATGGAGGGGTTTCCGCTGTGACTAGACTTCAAATATGTAGACCCCCATCCCCCCATCCCGGAATCCTCTGGGGAGAAAAATTGTCGTAGTTGATTCTAGATCTACTGTGCACTGTACGTGCTGTAGTGGATGGCGGACGGCGGACCCGGCATTCTTTTCTTTTTGGCAGGGTTTCCGAAAACCCGGAAACTATTGCCAAATACGCGCTTAGACATGATAGAGAATGGTGACCTAGTGACCTGTTATGGGGCTGTGACCGCTTATGGTATTGGGCATGGCTGCCATGCCGGGAGACTTGATCAGGTAAGTCATTATGTAAATCTATCCGGCCCCAGAACTGGTCACGACACCATAAATGATCACTGGGTCGAAAATTCCCATGGTACTTATTTATTGGTAGGTCACAAATTTCACACCTGGCGCGAATTTCAAGCCGGCGAAATCCAAATGAAAATTGCTGGTTTGGACCAAACATGTCGGGCCTTCCGTGAAGCTGGCCCTTGAAGGCTTCAAAATCCGCTCGTACCCTTTCCATCTTCGTTTCGTGTGAAACTACGTTTTTACATGACGCGTTGACGTCGCTCGTACATCTTGATCGGAGAATAGAGGGCGCGATTTACTCAGATTTCCTAACCAGACTACCCTACGAACAACCGCCGACAGTAGAACTTGCTGGCGTGTGTTGCCACATGCCAGACATGCGGATGTAAGTTGCCACATGCGGCACATCACACACCCCTCGATCGCGAGGGAAAACGTTTTCTTGTGGCGGTCACGTTCAATCATACCCTCAGCCGAACACCCATGGGCTTCGGGCGCGATTCGCATGATTCCGCTTTTGCTCTCCTGTTCAGGTGGGATCACGTGTCTCAACATCAGTCCGGACGGTCAGTGAGTGAAGCACTCAAACGTTAACGGCTTTTTCTCATGTTCTACGTATTGAAGGTCTTCCTTCGGATATCCAATTGCAAGTCCGCAAACAAAGTTTCCTCACAAGATCCATCCGGTTCTCTCATCTACTCTGGGCAAGTCTTGCGAAAGCTAGAAAAAGTCTTGATTTCCCGTGAGGGTTTTCTTAATTCCAACGGCTGGTTCCAAATATGGTAAACTTCATGAAATGCGGTTTCCTCACTGGCCTTTGGCCTTGGATATGTTATTGTGATCATACCAAAGCTTTCCGACTTGGGCTCCGAGCCAGTGGCCCCGGCCCGCTCGGCAAAGTTTGTGCCAGCTTTGGGATGGCGAGCCTCCTCGCACCCTCCACCTTTTTTCTGGTGTTTGCCTCGTGGACTCTGATTGGCAAATCTTCCTCGGCGGGAACCAGTTCTTGCAATGGCGTGCAAACGGTCTTGCTGCAAGTTGGAGAAGTGGCTTCGGCCTTGTCGTGCCGGCAAGCTTGTGCTAAAAAATTTGGGGGTTGCCTTTTTTCGCCGAAAACACAGTCTGATTACAACTGTGTTGTTCGGAACGGAACGGGTGGTGGTCCCATATGGATGGGTGTTATGGTTTATGGACCACCTGGTTACTATCAATATTACGACCACTGCACGTCGTCCATTCGCGTTGATTATTCGATGCGTGGAATGTTGACGGTGAACGGAACAAGCACAGCCCACGACAGGTGTATTTTTCTCATGGGAGGTCACTATATGGCTGCAAACTGCACATATGACTTAGGCAGCAGAGTAGGCAGCAGTAGATATACTGGAGGAGTCAGATGTGCGTGCAACACGACAAGCGGCTGCTCACGGCCGCGTGTAATTTCGCTGCCCACTTCGTCGGTCGGTGCGAAATACGCATGCAGGGAAGCTTGTGCAGAAATCGGCAGTTGCGTGGCCGTTCCGAGAAGTTACTTGGATCACCGTTGTTTGTCTAACCTCGCAGGAAAATCACCTATCTTCACAGGTCTGACTATGGGGGACCCAAGCTCTTCCAAGCCGTTTGGTGACTACTGCTCGGGAGCAGGCTTGGCCAATTATTCGCCCTTCCCGCCCGACGCTCTTCCTGTGGGAAGCTACAGGAACGGAAACTGCATCTACTTGCTGAATGGAAAATATGTTCAATCGGCGGAATGTGTAAACCCCTTCCGGAACATCACCCAGTGTGTGTGCGATGCTGCAGACTGTGATATCCGAAAGCTTGGAACAGAATTCAGCATGACGGAGAACACGCAGGACCTGGTTGTTGCCCATGGACAGACCGTCCGTGTGAAATGCGCTGATGGTTTCCCGCCATACTATGGGTCTTCATCTTCAGCTGGTCTACTCCCTTTCCTGCAGGTGTGGTGCACAAATGGCTTCCTGACAGTGAATGGTTCAGGGTATTCGAACAAGTACAGCTGCTTTCCAAGCTGTGGCCAACTCAATACCTGGGCAAAGCCATACAAGTTGATGAGCTTTCCTTTCACTCCAAATGGTCCTCCATTTTACACATCACAGGGTGGGTCAGGCTCTCCTGTGACAATGAAGAAGTGGTCGCAAATGGCCTATGCAATTGGAACAAGGGCTTATGTTGAATGCCGTGAAGGCTATGTGTCACTGCCATATCAATACTTGGAATGCAAGCAGACTGGACCAGCAACTGCAGAATTTGTAGGGCAGCCTAAGTGTGAAGCCCTCTCCAGATGTGCCACCAATAGTTCTGGTTTTGTATTTGTGGGCATTCAGCCGCCTCCCGCAGTTGTGGGCTCCTGGGAGGATGTGCATTTGCAATGTAATAATAAGGATGGCTGGATTCGCTATGGGTACGTAAACTATGCCAACATCTTAACGCCCTATGTCACTTTATCATGCCTAGATGGTGTCTTGTATGTGAATGGCAACTCCTCTCGACGACGGGTAGAATGCCTTCCTGCGTGTCCACTGCCAAGTCCCAACATGTATCCTTATGATGTAATGCAAAACCTTGTCATTAAGGGCGGAGTGAAACAAGAGGATGGATTCCAAGCAGCGTTGACGTTCAAAAATTTCTACGCCCTAAAAAGTCGAGTGTTTGTTGAATGCAAGGAAGGTTTTGTGGGCCCTCCCAATCAATACATGGAATGCTTGCCGTGGAATGGCAGGGCTTATTTCAGCATACAAGCAAACTGCACAAGTGCTTTCTGTTTCCGTATGCACCAGCACACGACAGGAAGCTGCAGTGACGGTTGTGGTAATTCTGGATACTCGGCAGTGCCAAGAACCAAGGAGGAGTACAAGTGCTTGCTCAAGCAAACGCCAGGTGGGCAGTCATCGTGGATCTGGACAGGAATGCTGGCAACACCAATTGGCATCAAGGACAGCTACTCTGAATCCTATTTGAGTAACTTTGGCTATGAGAACCCAAGCACAATGGATGGGCAGATGGGTGTGGTTTACGGTCAGCTAGATCCGCAGAAAGGCGATTATTGCATTGTACTTCACAACAACAAATACATGGCCCACTCTTGCTCGGATCTGCCTGTCTTATCGCAATGCCCATGTGTGTCCAACTCTACCTGCTTCTATAGAGGGTCTCGCATTGAATCTAATCAAAGCCAACGTTTTGCGTGCCAGAGCAGCAACCCTCCGCGAGCGGTACAAGGAGTGGTGAATGGGCTACTGGAAACTCACTTTGAGGTAAACTGTAGTAATGGTGTCAGTTTTGTGAATGGTTTTCCACAACAGGATGGAGAATTCAAGTGCCCAACAACATGTTTGGTGCCTAAGATACCGTCAAATTATTTGTACAATCTCACTGGTGTGTACACGGATAGGGATGCAGGTAAAAATGCTTGGAGTCTGTCCAAGAATGGAGTCACTTTTTATGGTCTGGGTACGAGGGCGTACATTAAGTGCAAGACAAACTTTTCAGGGCAAAGTGATCAGTTTCTGATGTGTGGATCAACAGGTAAATTTCTTGGTGAACCAACATGCCTCCCTGGGGACTACTGCGATCGGTTTTTTGCTTTATCCCCACCTAAACATCAGCCGTTTTCTGATTGCAAAAGAACCTGCAGAAAGAAGGTGCCAAACGGACGGCCAGCTGTCCCGTATGTCTATGAGGACTATCAGTGCCTGATTAAGAAAGCAAAAGGATCGATTCTGTGGACAGGATTAAAGTCTGGCATTCGTTCAACTCTGGTTGATCCCACTAGTGGACGTATCCTCCCAGCATTTGGGATTGTTGTTTGGCCCTTGCCTTCTGGACTTCCCGGGGCCTGTGTGTACATGACTCAAAGCTTCTATTACCAATGGAATTGTGCAAGCACTTTTGCCACCACCATAGCTGGCACCCACAAGTACCTGTTCAAATGTGCTTGTGAAGATGCGGGACATGTGAAGGTGTCGCTTTTCCGCTACAACACTACATTTACTCGCTGGCATCAAGTTATCTCTTACACCTATGAACTGGTTGAAAATGAGACCATTTTGGCTGCTGTGAATGGTACAAACTTCACCCTCAACTCAGGAGTGCTGTGTGTAGTGTATAATTCAAGCCAAGGCTCTTACCCAGTTTGGTTACACAATGGCAAGAGAATAACTTCGGACAAGGGTGTGAAGGTGTCCCGTTTTGATGAGTATCGCTTCCAACAGAATGGAAAAGTAAGTAGTCGAGCTGTTCTTCTGTCATGGCCTAAGTCATTTGACTATGCAGTTGGAGGGCACTACGCATGCTCATCTGAACAAAGAACAAGTGGGTTTACTTTGCTGGTCATCGGGCCTGCCTATGTTACAGACCTGAGTGTAGTAGGGGAGGTGGCTTGGAATCAAAACGTGACACTGGCTTGTGAGGCACAAGGTGTGTATCCTATCACATACACGTGGTGGCGGCTTAACATGACTGAAGCTGAGAAGATTAAGGTTGAGACTAGAGACTCCAGAATGTCACTTCTTACAATTTCAAGCTTTAATGAATCACAAGCAGGTGTGTACGCATGCTCAGTCAACAACTCTTTGACTGGAAAAGGTAACCCTGTGGATGTCTTCAAGACCATCTTAGTCTGGGGTGTCGGGGTTGTGGAGCTGTGGTCGATGGCCTTCCAAAATCAGATTTACAACAGGACAAACATTTCTGTGGGAGAGACGTACGTTATTGTCGAGGGGACAACTTCTAGTGTTCTCTCAGATGTTGCTTGTGTTGTGTTTCAACAACCAGGGCTGATAAAAGACAAGAAGGTAAATCCTGATGACGTGTTTAGGCCAAAGTGGCACTTCAAGGCATCTTCATCCTTCCACAATACTGAATTGACCATTCCCGAGCTGACTGGATCCATCAAGACGTATAATAATTTAGTAGACACTAAGCAGAGGTTTGTTGCAGCAGATTGGAAGGGCTCAACCCTCTCCGCTAGCAATCTTCTTTGGCCCAAGGTCATGACAAAGCAGAGTGCGGGTACATATTGGTGTGACGTGACGCCACCACACTGCAGCTCTTGTATCCCTTCTGACAGTTTTAAGCCATACAATTTCACCCTCAAAGTCATTCCCGATACTTGTTCCAAGAACAGCTCCCTCTGTCCGTGGGGCTTCCGTTGTGAAAACGCTGACAATGAACATGGATTCAGATGTGAAATGTGTGAGGATGGTTTTTTCGCCAGTGGTCAATACTGCCTGGAAGACAAATGCCTTTCAGGAAAGCACAATTGTCAACCCACCAAGGCCCAGTGCTTCACAGACGACAATGCGGTTGGATTTCGATGTGAGTGCAAGGAGGGCTTTCTTGGCAATGGAAGGACATGCATAAATAAAGTTCCACTTTACCTAACAAACAAGGATTTGTATCTTGGCCATAGTGCCCTTGTGCCCTGTGATGGTTTCAGTGTGTTTCAGAATCACGCAAATGCCACTTACTCATATTGGCGAGCTGATGGCATGCAACTTCCGAGCAGTGTGACCTTCTCATCAAACGGTGTTCTGTTCTTTGACGCCATTCTTCCCGTGGATGGAGGTGTCTATGGATGTGCAGCAGTGAGGAATGTTTCCATCAGTGCAGGCATGGTTTCCTCCGAAATCATTTTTTTTTCCATAATAGTGATATCTGTCAGGCCACCTCTGTATAGGGTTAAATCATTTGCTGTCACCCTGTTGGGCGAAGGGCCCCACTTGTCATGCCAGGTGTGGCACAATGGAGGGAGCAGATATATTGATGTTTTACTCCTACGCCGATTAGATGGATTGCCCCTGAATGCTCCTGGTGGCCTCTCCTTTGCAAGAGGAAAAGCATTCTTCAATGTGACATTCAATTCTGATGTATCAGCAGCAGCCAATGGACGGTACATTTGCATTTCGAGGGATCTATACGGCCATGTTGCGTACTCTTCCTTGAACATAAACGTGACGAGCAAATCATGCTCAGGCAATGGCAACCCGCCGCTGCATCCACATGTGAAACTATATAGCTCGAAAGGCTGTCAAGAGATTTCATACTGCGCACATGGCACAGCTCCACGAGCCAGCTGGCGGGTCGTTCCACAAGTGAACAGTTCATGGTTTGAAAGAGCAGCCAGTTGCTCAGAGTTTTCATGTGAGCCACTTGGCCCTCCGCAGAATGGCAGGGTCTCTGTCCCAGATTTGTCGCACGGGGCAGTGGCACAGTACTCTTGTCAGGACGGTTTCATTCTGTCCGGCAATGCGCAGCGCTTCTGCAGCAGCTTACAGACATGGACGGGAGAACCTCCCAAGTGCATTCCCGATGCTTGCCATCAAAGGCAAATAGACTGCGGGCCACATGGACAGTGTGTTGCAGATGGAAGCAAAGACGGATCTCAGTGTATGTGTGTGGCTGGTTACTTTGGTGATGGCCGCACTTGCCGAGAAGACGCGTGTGCTCAAGGTCAGCACAACTGCCACACTGATGCCGTCTGTCTACGTTCAAGAAATGCTAAAGGATTCGCTTGTCAGTGTTTACCTGCCTTTACAGGAAACGGAACGTTCTGTTCTCGGACTGAGTTTTTTGAAGAGGTCGTCTTTCGAGAAAATGGCATCATTACGCTTAGTTGTCTTCCTTCCAACCAAGCTGGGTTTAACCAAAGTCAGTGGGTGTTTTCATGGGCAAGGAAAGACCTGAGAACCTTACCGCTGTTAAACTTAAGGCAGAGGAATGGTGGTGCGACTTTTTCTTGGCTCGGAGCCGTCCAGAATGACCAGGGCATATACAAGTGCTTGGCTGTTCGATTCGCCATGTTCAAGATAGAACAGACTTATGTCAAGACCTTCAATGTAACTGTGAATGCTTCCCAGCCTTTGAGCACTGATACCAAGAGTGGCAAGAATGTCAGTGTTAGTCTGATAGTCACCAGGGGCACGGACTGGGCAGCAATTACATGTAACACATCTTTCCCACGTGGCTACAAATCAAGCAGAGGCAAGGTTGTACTACGGCGTGTTGATGGCGCCCCACTTCCTCTCTTTTCTTCCAACGAGGCATTTCGACGAAGTCTTCTCCTGCAACACCAAAACTCTTCTCTTCAGTTTTTATTCTCTGGTTTCCGATGCTCTGACAATGGAATTTATGTGTGTGCAATTTCATCTCCAAATGGAGCCCTGTCAGCTCGGGCATTCTCCAAAAATCTAACTTTCTCTGAGACTGCTTGCTCAAAACTTCCAGCACCAGCAAATGGAAGTGTTCGAGAGGATGGTGGTCCATGTGAAGTACTGTTTTCCTGTGATGAGGGGTATATTCTGGAAGGCTCCTCTCAGCGAAGTTGCTTAGGCAATGGAGAATGGAGTGGCCAGCCAGCATTGTGCCGAAGAGTAACCTGTGAAGAGAAGGATGTCAACGTCCCTGAATATGGAAATGTCTCCTTTCCATCTGGCCTACAGCCAGGCTCTAAGGCTGTGTTCGCATGTCAACATGGCTTCCTTCTCCTTGGCTCTTCCACACTCTTCTGTCAAGAGAACGGACTTTGGTCTGGGCGAAGCCCAAAATGCGTAACAGCTTCCACAGAGAAGGCAGGGAGATTAGCTGGCACAAGCCTTCAAGATATTCAGCCACTATGGGAACACACTGATTATCGAGTTTTGGCATATGCACTCTTTACCAGCATTGCTGGTCCTTTTGTTCTTCAAAACTCAGAAACTTTGCAATTGACACAAGATGTATTGCAACAAACCCTCCAGTATTCACCATCAAAACGTTATCGAAGAAGACAAGACACAAATCGGAGAAGGCGCAGTCTGGATCCCACACGTGACGATGATGTTGGTGATCACGATAGTGTGGAGAGAAATTTTGGTGGTGAGTCTGATCGTTGGTCCACTAATTTGGACGATCTGAACGATTTGACCGATTCGGACTTTCTTCCATCTGATTCGGCTAGCGTTTCACCACAAGCACTGACTGCCTCAGGGGACTCGGTGGCCGAATTCATTCCAGCCGATGAAGTTAGCATTTCATCATCAGTACTGGAAGGTGGCGCTGTGTTCCAGGAGCAAATGTTGGCGAGGTTGCCTAATGGGGGTGTGATGCATGAGTTCCTGAAGGGAAAATTTGACGTAAGTCCTTCCGAGGTTGAATTGGCTCCAGAGATGAGAAGCCTTAAAACTGAACTTCAAGTGGAACAAGTATTCCCTGAAATGGCCCAGCAACTTCCTGAAACGCTGACGACCAAATTTGTCACACTGAGAGGAAAAATAAACAGTGCTTTAAGGCGCTTTGGATTTGAAGAACATACGTTGAGGGATGTGCAAGCACTGAGAGAAAACCCTACTCCTCCCCATTATCAGTCCGATGTTCTCCCAGGGATGCGTGACGGACTAAGTAGAACTGCACATCGGATGATGGCTGACTTCAATACAAGACCAGCTGATATGGTTGATT
This sequence comes from Clathrina lutea, assembly GCA_028571005.1. NCBI lineage: Eukaryota > Metazoa > Porifera > Calcarea > Clathrinida > Clathrinidae > Clathrina > Clathrina lutea. Next base: position 14,631 of record JAOWAR010157201.1, read on the forward strand.
ATGATCCACCTCATCCAAATCCAGGTGAGACACCTGTCACGTCACACTGGCAAGTGTCAGATGGAGTGCTTGCTGGAGCAACAGGTGCACAGACCGCTGCTTGGGTAGCTGCTTACAACGCATACAGGCGCCCAACCAGAGCTACAGCAACTGGAGCTGCAGAAAATGCGGAAGCTACAGAAACCGAAGCTGCAGCAACTGAAGCTACAGAAAACGTTCAAGAACGGTTCGCTGAGAGCGTCAATGAGGCGAACGAGGAAGCAGCCAGAGAAAGCGAAGTTAATCCACTCGAACAGGTCTCAGAAAATGTTCCTAGTAATCCCGAGCCAACGGCATTAGAGGCATTAGAGGCCGGTGCGGCCACTCAAGCTTTAGCCACCCCAGCAGCAGCCACCTCAGTAGCACCTGTAGCAGGAGCTGGCATTGTTGCGGGGGTAGTGTCCAGTTTCTTGGGTGCCTACTTCAGTTTTTCTTTTGGCTCAGACGACAGTCCCAGTCGTAGTCAAAGTCATAGTAATAGTCATAGAACACATAGTGATGACGACAGTAGTAGTAGTGATAGTGATGATGATGACGATTCGTCAGATAATCACCGTTTTGCTGATAATTCTCTGTGCCCTGTCCTGCCAGCTCCCGCTCATGGCACCGTTAATCAAAACAACAGAATCTTCTCCTTGGCAATCTTTACCTGCAATGCTGGATTTCAGATAAATGGGCCCGTTTCCCTGAGGTGCTATTCAGGAGGACGGTGGAGACCTTCTGGTGTTCCAACCTGCCTAAGAGTAAGGTGTCCTAACATCACAGAGCCTATCAATGGATTTATTGAGCTGGGGGGAAACCTTTATGAAGATACCGCCAACTTTTGGTGTGAGCCTGGCTACAGACTGGTGGGAAATACTTCTTTGGTTTGTGAGTCTTCAGGAAACTGGAGTGATGGTGAACCTGCATGTAATGAGATACATTGTTCTATCCTTCAACAGCCACAAAATGGCTTCCTAGCCGTGAATGGCACGCTGGTCAACGACACTGCAGAAATTTGGTGCCAAGATGGTTTCAGTACAGGAGGACCGAGCAACATCACATGCAAGAGCGATGGTTTGTGGAGTGATACATTCTCGCCTTGTCAAGACAATGATGAATGCTTGACGGGCAAGCATGATTGCAAAGTAGATGAGAAATGTATGAACACAATTGGCTCCTTCACTTGCCAGTACATCGGAAATTGCTTGAATCAGTGCGACTCTACTGCAAAATGTATTGTCACAAACCATAATTTCAGCTGCCAGTGTTTATACCACTACACAGGAAATGGATCTCACTGCTTGCCAGCATGCAGAGATTTCTACCCTGTTTCTCTTCCATACCGAGCTTCTGCCACACAATGTCAGACAGAGTGCTCTAAGCACTCGCACAGCGTGATGGTCACCCCAGCAACCCTCGGAGAATACGAATGTGTTATTGGAGAAGGAAAAGCTGATTCAAGTGTACATTCTCCCATCTGGACAGGACTTGTGAAGGTATCTCCCACATTGATTGTGGACCGGTTCAATCGGTCTTACAGCAATTTTGCATCTTCAGAAGGCAATTGGGCGAACGGGAGGATTGAATACAACATCAGCGGAGGAGACAACGGTTCATGGCCAAAATGTATTTTCTTCTTCGAAGGCAGCTATGTGTCTGCAAACTGCAGTACTCGCCTTCCCAGTGCCAAATGTGGATGTGTGTACACATACTGTACGATCGTCAATGTGATGACTTTAACATCAGCTTTCAGTGATATCCGAACGAATACCGCGGAATCGTGCAAATCTGAATGTGGGCAGAGTCCACTGGCGATTCCACCGACAGAATATGATTTTAATTGTATGTTGGAGAAGAGCCGGGGCAGCGCCTTGTGGACAGGAATTGTACAAGGCCCTTGGCCGTCTGTCTACTCACCACTGTTTAGCGCAGCATCAGAAGAACCAGTACCACTTGTGTCTTCAAAGGGATTTGCGATAGACACCGATTCTCTGGACAAGACCGGTGATAATTGTGTGTACTTGTACAAAGGTGAATACCGACTTCGGTCTTGTACAGCTCCACTTGTGGGCAGCAAATGTGCATGTCGGCCGGAAGTGAAAGATCGCAACCCTTGTGAAGATGAAATTCAATGTGGGAAGAATTCGTATTGCGCAAAGCCTCCATTTCAACCGTATTACTCGTGTCCGTGTCTTCCCGGGTACACCCGAGCTGGAAATGTCGACTCACAATCAGACTCGGATTGTCATCTTGTAGACAAGTGTAGCTTGGAAGGGGACTCTGCTTGCCCAAACAAAAACTTCAGCTGTGTCAACATACCTGGAAGTTTTTCTTGTAAGTGCATGGGTGTTTTTTCAGGACCTAAGTGCCAGCAGATCAATGGATGTAATCAGCCGCAAGCTGCCAAGAATTCGACGATGTTTTCAATGAAATACACGTCTGCAGATGGCTCGAGTCCAGCAAAATCGATGCTTTGGAATGGGCAGACGTACTATGAAATTGGGAGTGTAGCCCACATCAGCTGTGGATGGGGATTCAATGGCTCTTATCAAGTTATTCAGTGTAATAGGGCAACTAATTTAAGCCGAAGATTTGGCGTTGTTGGAGACTGGTCAAGCGTCTCTCCCCGAGGAGACCTCATGCCTTCTTGTAAGTACGTCGGCAATTGCTTGAATCAATGTGACAAGAACGCCCGGTGTGTAGTCATGAAGAACTCTTTCAAGTGCCAGTGTTCGTACTACTACACAGGAAATGGAACACACTGTACACCGAATTGCAACAAGTTTCAAGTCATTCCTCTTCCATATCCATTTAGCGCTTCCGCCGCACAGTGTGGAAACGTTTGTGGGAAACATGGTGGCAGTGTGATGGTCACCCCAGCAACCCTCGGAGAATACCAATGCGTTATTGGAAAAGGAAGAGCCGATTCAAGGGTGGATTCTCCCATCTGGACAGGACTGGTGAAGGTATCTCCCACATTGATTGTGGACCGGTTCAATCGGTCTTACAGCAATTTTGCATCTTCAGAAGGCAATTG
>JAOWAR010157202.1:0-17798 GCA_028571005.1 Clathrina lutea
TTGCCCCTGTGACTGGCAATTTGTTTCTCCTGCTGGTCGACCACTCTGGAGCTGGACGAAGCGACCGCAGGGTTCAACCGATCCAGACGGGTCTGTATCTGACGCCCGAACAGTAGCTGACTTGGTGTCTCACCAGTTGTTGTGTGAGGCGTTGCCCGGTACTGGAGCAAAAATCGTGCCAAACGCCTCAGTCTTTTCAGGCACTGGCCGGTAACCTTCCTCATCCACGATGTAGCCCACGTATGTCACTTCTGGCAACATGAAGGCGCATTTTGTTTTCTTTGTTCGTAATCCAGCTTTCATCAACCGCGCAAGTACTTGACAGACATTTTTCAGATGGTCGTTGTCGTCTGTCTCACTGACCAGGATGTTGTCTGCCCGGCAAGGATGTGTGGTATACCCGTCAGGACCCCCTCAATTGTCCTCTGGAAAATGCCAGACGCCGCTGATACTCCGAAAGGGAGGCGTGTAAGCCTGAACAGCCCTTTGTGTGTGTTGATTGTTGTCAGAGAGCAGCACTTTGGATCCAGCGTTAGTTGTAGATATGCCTGTGATAGATCGATTTTAGTAAATTTTTGACATCCGGCCAGTGTTGCAAGCATTTCCTCTACTTTTGGTAAAGGATAGTTGTCAGCAAGGCACTCTGGGTTTAGCGTCAGCCTATAATCCCCACACAGCCCGACGCTGCCGTCCTCCTTTGCCACGTATACTACCGGTGATGCCCATTCAGAATGCTCAATCGCCTCCAGGGTTCCCTCACGTACCATTCTCTCTATGGCTTCCTCGGCCCCAGGCTTCACAGCAAATGGCACTGTTCTTGCACGCTGATACTTAGGTCGTGCACCTTCCCTCAGCTGAATCTTCACCGGTGGCCCTTTGAACATTCCCACACAAGGCTTGAATGCCTCTGTGTATTTACCCAAGACCCTCTGCAAGTCCTCATTTCTCCTGCATTCTCCCTTCTCTGGTCTGACTGAAAGGATGTCAAGCAGCTTTGTCCAGTTTAGTCTGACGAGACTAAGGCAATCTCGGCCTAACAGACAACTCCCTTCGGGCTCGACGATGATGACTGGCAGTCTGTGAACCCGCTCCGGCTCCGTACTTTCCAGAATCCGAGCATCTACCACGATTCTCCCGCACACCGGGATCTCTTCCCCCGAGTATCCCTGTAGACGTGCACTGATCTTCTCAATTCTTGGGCCTTGCTTCGGCCATAGCCTACCATATTTATCTGCTGATATCAGCGTGACCGCAGCGCCGGTGTCAACCTCCATATCCAAACATTTCCCATCCATTTGCACGCAGGCTATTATTGGTCTCCTTTGCGACTTCTGCGAAGCGGCCGTGGCATTCACTCTTTGAATGTCGATGCAGTCTTCGGTTTCACCATGTTCATTTCTGTCTTGTTCGGCGTCTACCTCCTTCACAGTTGATCGCCGCGGCAGATTCCTTCGGGTACTGCGACAAACCCGGGCCAGGTGGCCTTTTTTCCCACATCCGAAACATTCTGCCTCTCTCCACTGACACTCGGATGTATGATGTCGATCGGATCCGCAGCGATCGCACTTGTCAGTTGTGATCTGCACATGGCCCGTAGCTCCACGCTTGCGGCCGCTTGCCTCAGTGGTGGATACCGGTCGTCTCTTCTTGTTGGTTCAACTTGTTCGGATGCAGTTGTTGGATATGTCCTTCAGTCGCTTCAGTGCTCTTTGCGATGGTGATAGCTTTTGCCAGCGTGAACTTGTCGTCACTTAACATCTTCCTTTGAGCGGCTTCATTGTTGATGCCACATACAATCCGGTCCCTGAGTGTTTCGTCCAAGGTGGTCCCAAACTCGCAGTCAGTTACAAGCTTACGCAGCGCAGCGACAAATTCCGCCACTGGCTCCAACTCTGTTCGCATTTGGTTATGGAATTGGAATAGTTGCATGATTACTGATGGTTTAGGGTTTCAGTGTTCTGCCATCAGCGTGCACAGCTCTTCATACGACTTCTCCATAGTCTTTGCCAGGGCGCACAAGCTCCGCAGAAGGTTATACGCCTTCCTTCCACATATCGTGAGTAGCACTTGCTTCCTCGCGGATTCTTCAACACTGTTCAGACCTAACGCGAATTCCAATCGCTCTCTGTATGACAACCAGTCGCCTTTGTCGGGATCAAACTACTCAATTCGCCCGTACTTCTCCATGGCCGACGAAGGGAGCCTGACTAGACGTGAGTTCTGATCTTGTCGCCAATTGTTCGGTCGATCAACAGGCCAGACTAGTTTCCCTATGCGGCTACATCGACTACTCTTCGAAGATCAACAACCCAAACATATAAAGACTTTAAGTGATAAGACATGGCGACTACCATCCACACTAGTAGTGACAACATGGATTCGCACCAATGTTCAACACCTATGTTCCACATACATTACAGTTGCATTCCAATTGGTTCAATTAGACAGGACAGCATTTCCCAGCATATACCGATCTTGACCATAGGTATGCAGCTGGGCCAAACTATAGTGTCACAGTAACGCACCATTGATCTGACTACATTTGGCCCAAATCCTGTCACCGTCGCATAATTGAAAAATGCTGGATATCTGAAGTGTGTACATTTCAGATACACTGCAAAGAGACTCTGAGGCTGGATGATGCAAATAGTAGTCTCTTGCAAAGCTGGTAGGATCGAGCTGAGCTATGCTGCGGGCAGCCGAGTTACCGACTTTGTTGGACAAATGAAGACCAGATAAGTGTACATAAGCTTCCATAGTTTTGAGGATGTTGCTTGATCAATATTCTACGCTGACGTTCAGTTTTTCCGAGTTGCAATGAACCAACGAAAGCGAATATCAAACACCTTGTACACATGTCCATACACTTCACTGCTAGTTGAAAGTGGACGTGGAACATCGGTCCTACTGTTAACAGTTTAATGGATTTACAAACTTTAAATAAGACAAATCTTTCAAAGAGCTTGAGGTCTGTTTGTGATCTTTTAAAGCTAAAACTTCAAGATAAAAGCTCATTACTCACTGCTCATTCCAGAATTGGCAGGATCGGCTGAGGTTCGACAACTGTTGCTATGTTTAAAGAAAGAAGAGGCCGAGGGGATTTATTAAATGCACTGGAGCTAGAGATGACATATCTTGATGGGACTTTTCAGGGGAGCTATACCACAAAACTTAATTCAAAAATCATACTGACTATGGTTGCTGTACCAGACCGTACATGTATCCCTGAAAGGATTCTTACAACATTTTAATCAGTTTCAACTTCATTCTATCTCCCAGCTATGTACACTGTATATTTGACTACCGCCTGTTGACGACCTGGAAGATTGCTAAGTGCTTAGTTCTGAGAATCATAAGTCTGAGAATCCTTCGGTTGAAACCCCCATTATGCTTCAGCTAATTATCATTATCTCAGGTGCTCTTTTTTTTCTTTTTTTCTTTTTTCAAGAAGAAGCCGCCCCACAGCCAACAACAATGTCGGTATGGTCTCTTTCGTTTTTTGGCTTCCTTGCCAACTTTGTGCAGACCTCAATCAGTGGCAAGAACAGCTGAATAGATTGTCCCTCAGGCAGAGTGATTCGTTGATATCCAACGTAGGTGTTGGCTGAGACTATGCGGGAGTTGACAAATGACCTGGAAATGACAAGAGTGGAATCAACTCAACTTCACTCCATATTTGGATAACTGAAAACAATTGAAGAAAGACATGCGATTCACGCAATGTTTAAAAAAAAAGGGTACAAATTGTGTCAAGAAAGGGTAGATTTCATACTATAATGATTCTTTAGGCATCCAAAGCAAAATTTCATGGATAATGTGCTACTTGCTCAATGGAGTTTCTCTATTTAGTGATTGCGGTAATGATATATGCATTGTTACCAACTAGCCTATCCCTTGAACATATTGCAGGGCTCTACTACAGGCATTTAAATCCAATCATGGCTGTGTACTAAAAGGCATGCAAGTATTGTCGACGACAAAATACTGTATAATACTATAAATCTATATCTATAAAGCAGATGGTGTGTCCAGGATAAACGTCGAGACGGGGCAAGGGGTGGCCACCAGACTTACCTGCAGGGGTCCTCTGTCCCACTGCAGGTCGATTCCTTGGCCGGTTTTTGTGCCCATCCGTGGCTTCTTTAACTCAATTTTGGCCTTTTCGTTGACTTTTTCGGGCCCGTTGATCGACGGCCGAAGGCCTGGCGAGCATTTGCAACCAAGGCAATGGGCTTCAATTGATCACCGGGCTGCGACTACTCGCCCACAAATGGCATACGGAGTACACTTGAATTCGCGCCATTCGAGCCGACCGCGAGTCCGACGGGCTCCAGTTATGGAGCAGGTGGGTAGGTGGAGGCACAATTACAAGAGAATGTAAAAATTTTCGATGGCTGAGCGAAGCAAAGTAGGCAAAAGTTGCATTTTTTACACATGACGCAAAAAATGTGGATGTGCAGGTGTTTTTTCCCTCGGCTGGTTGGGCAGCCAGTCGTAAATTTAGGTAGCTGCTTTAGGTAGGCCCCAGGCCTCGGTGTGTCTGGGTCTCGTCCTTATTCCAGTGTGTGCTTCCAGCTGTCTCTCTCCTTTTCCTCTTTTTCTCTCTCCCACATTGCTGTTTTCATTGTGATTCGTGAGCTGACCATGCTGTGTGTGGCATGTTCGGACTCATTTGTGCCAATACAGAACCCTTCCTCCATGTTATACCTGGTTTTGTGCGAAAAGGGGAGCTTTTCAAATCCCAGGTGGATCAGCTCAGTGTGTAATACTATAAATATCCTGAATGTAAATTGAAAACAGATTAAATGTATGCACGTTTAAAATCCACCATTTTTTTACGCTGAGTTTCACGTCAAAAAGTGCATTCATCAAAGCACGCTGTTGTCTGTACCAAGAACATTGAGTAGTGGTGATCAGCATTTTTGGTCTCAGTACTGATAAGAAGGACGAAAGCTCAAAACACTCACCCTGGATCAAGTCTTAGTAAACAGCTTCCAAGAATTAGATGAATATTTTTGAAGTTGATAAAGGTGATTGATATACGATCTAGAGCAGAGAGACAAAGTGTGGACGTCGAAAGCTCAATTGTTTGGTCCAATTGCAATCTGGTTTAAAAAATTTGTTCTGTGACCACTGCACTGGAGTATATAGATTCATGCATATCTCATGTTTCATACAGCGTTTCTATTCTGTACTAATGACACACAGTGAACAGCAACAAAACTCAGAAAACTCCTGATTTCAATGCTGGCATATCTGTTCACAAACCTCCTGGCCGACGTCGCTGGTTCTTTGACAGCTCTTGTAGAAGTTGTGATGACAGGTTGAGATGTGGACATAACTGGCCGTCACAAAGGTCGTCCGTGTCAGCAGACGGAATCTCGGGAAGAAAGACATCTCCATTGCTACCGTTCAGCTCCTCAGCGTTGGGACGATAAAGATAAGCAACTGAACAAGAGACAAGGGTAGTCATCCGAAGTCAAATAGATAGAGAAAGAGAGAGAGAGAGAGAGAGAAAAGAAAGAGGAAAGTCAAAGTTGAGATCTTTGAATTTGTTGTTGATTTATTTTCTGAGTCCAAACAACAGCCCCATAAAGGGTAATTCATTTGCCCGGGACTTAGAACAACCGTCCTCTCCTGCATGGTTGTGAGTGTGACTTTGTAGCCACTGATTCAAAACAGAAGACGGTGAAAACTGCAAGGCTGGTTTCTCTTCTCTTTACACTCTCAGCTGCTGGGGTGCAGATCAAACTTCAAAGTTAGAGTTTGTGTCGGAGCTAAATATTTAATGCTCTCAATAAGAATGAGTTTGCAGCTGCAAGTGAAACAGTTGAACAGATTGCAATGATGATGGCCTCACCAAAGGCTGACGTTGTGATGTTCTTGGTAGTCTCATTGGAAAGCAGGAGGAGCTCTGAAATGTTGGTTTCAAGCTGAATAAGGACCGCGAGAAAACGGCAAAGTACTGAACAGTCGATACTAATAGACACAACTCCAACGTTAAGCCGTGAATATCGCAGGTCAAAACCGAAAGTTACATTACACGATATGACAGTTCAGTATAACACGGAGGACCAAGCACAATTTCCACAAGACACAAGTGTGAAGTGCGATCGGTGCATGTGAATGACAAATTAAAAGGCCATAAAAATCGAAATCGGAGCATTTTCAGCAAAAAATTGCTCTTCTTGGCATCTCAAGAGGCGGGGAAGCTGTGATGTATGCAAAAAAGATAGTTCTTAAGAAATTCATTTGTCTGGGCAAATCTCATGGATCACCCACAATGCTCATGATATACTGTGAAAGTGCCACCAAGAATGGCATTGTGTAAGGAAGGGAGAGCGACCGAGTTAATCTCACCTGTGTCAGGATGCTGGCTGCAACTTGAGGTTCAGCTTCCCCAAGACTCCTTAGAGTATCCTGCCGGATGGCAGTCATTTACATGTATACACATTGAGAAAAGTGCGCATGTGTATGTTGCTCAGGAAGTCAGAAACTGGTCAGATCATAAAAGAATTCGAAGGGGTAAACCAAATGCGAGCTCTTTGTATTCTTCCTATAATCATTTGGTAGAAAATTCGCTCGCTCGAGATAATTGCTCAGTCAAAGGTGAAAACCACAGACGAATTGATAAAATAGAATTCTCAACTTAGATGCACTCTGTGCACACATTTTCAAGGCATTAGGATACAATGACTCTTGGAATACCTGAAGTACACGTTAGGATACAATGACTCTTGGAATACCTGAAGTACACGTTAGGATACAATGACTCTTGGAATATCTGAAGTACACGTTAGGATACAATGACTCTTGGAATACCTGAAGTACACGTTAGGATACAATGACTCTTGGAATACCTGAAGTACTATACTTGGAACAAGAGTCAGCTGAGTAAGGGGATTTAACTTTTCAAAAGTGCTTTGAACGAGCGCGTGGACTTTCAACCAGTGTGCGGACTTTGAGCAAGAATGAAAAGCTTGGTACGGCCAGGACTTGATGTTGCAAAATGTTTGTTTTAATACAAGACTAAGCCTCCGTGTTACCTCAGAACTACTTGAGCAGTTCTCTCGCAGTTCGATGGTTGGGTTGTCCACCTGACAGCGCCTTAGCAGAGTGACGGCATCCTCCAAAACCCGCGGAAGAACTTCCAAGAAAGGGAAATGTACTTGAGTCATTCACAACATTTCAAGTCTCTGCTAAGATGATGATCGAGATTTTTTTTGAACAGATTTCCTCCCCTTCTCTATTTTACTGAATGGTATGTGTATGCCTTTAAGAGTTTGAAGGCAGAAAGCAGCTGACTGTCATTATACTCAATGAGATCAGACAGATACTTAAGGGGCCAGATCAATTTTTAGGCACAAGCGTGGATGTGGGTGTGTTTGAAGAAATGGAACCTGTACAGACGCTGAACACAGCAGAGTTTAATGGACACAGAGATGGTTCATTGGCATAATCTGTATTCATCAAATTAAAGTTGAGTATTCTAGATCTACCTGTACAGTTTGGGGTCGATCCACTCCACTTTCCATTCTGCTGACATTGTCGTATACGATTGCCCACCAGCACATGCCTTCGCTCACAAGAATATGCAGCCACGGTCTTGTAGACAAAGATGGTGGCGTTGTGCTGACCATTGGCTGGGTAGCCAGGTTCTAAGCAGTCAACCACTGTACGAAGAAAGTTTTAAAAAGTGGCAATGTTGAAAGAAAGTTTTAAAAAGTGGCAATGTTGAAAGAAAGTTTTAAAAAGTGGCAATGTTGCCAAAATGGCCTGAAGTGATAGTGTTTGAACTTTCTCCATGGCAAGCTTGAGAAGGGAAGAAGACGAGCTTACCTGAACATTCCTTTCCATTTCCAGTGAATCCGACATCACACCCACAACTATAGCTACCGATCAAATTGTAACAAGTAGCGTTGTTGTGACAATCATGAGACGTTGTGCATTCATTGACATCTGCAGGAAAGGGATTGATAATTGCACATCATCACATCCTGCCTTGGAACTGACCAGCTGGAAGTTTAATTGTTTGCCTTCAACACGGACTGTACATGTTAACTGTCGAAGGAGAAAGCAAAGAAATAGCACAGTCGGACCAGAAGTATCAAATAGATCTTGAGAGCTACTTTTCTCAAACTGTATGGAACAATTGACATTGATAAATGCAACTACACTGATTTGAATTGTACTGTGATCCAGGCATCCTGCAATAAGAAAAAAATGGCAAGTTGAACTGAATACTGAATGCCAATATTTTTAAGGAGCGTGATCTGCAGTTGCATGCCTACTAGGTCCCACGCAAGCCTGCTTTCACGACTAGGTCCCGCCCAAGCCTGCTTTCACGACTAGGTCCTGCCCAAGCCTGCTTTTACTACTAGGTTCTGCCCAAGCCTGCTTTCAGTGTGAACGAAGAGTGAATGGTGTTTACTTGAACAAGCACATAAATTCATGAGAAACACAGACGTGGCTTTCGAAAATCTCTCACCGGTGCAATTGGGAAGACCACCACTCCATTCACCACTGGCAAGGCATGTCACTGTTGACGTTGATTCTTTTTCCAGGGCAAAGCCGAGATCACAATCGAACTTCACTTGAGATGAATATGTGAAGACTGTTGCATTGTGGGAGCCATTCGCCGGAAAACCAGGATCTTCACAGCTCACCACTGCAGGTCATACATGGAATGGAGGGGATTCTTAGTCAACAGAAAAGTTTAATCCCTTGATATCCAAGAGAGTCTGTCAGGTTAGTCGGCAAAGACTTAAGAAAGAAATGCCAGTGTGCTTTCATCCAGAAAGGAAAAATGAAAATAATTGATCTCGCTTCGGACATGTGAATCGATCATGTAGTAAGCATGACATATATATGCACGACTTCGCTGATGTATTTGAGTGATATCACTCAAATACATCAGCGAAGTCGTGCATATATATGTCATGCTTACTACATGATCGATTCACATGTCCGAAGCGAGATCAATTATTTTCATTTTTCCTTTCTGGATGAAAGCACACTGGCATTTCTTTCTTAAGTCTTTGCCGACTAACCTGACAGACTCTCTTGGATATCAAGGGATTAAACTTTTCTGTTGACTAAGAATCCCCTCCATTCCATGTATGACCTGCAGTGGTGAGCTGTGAAGATCCTGGTTTTCCGGCGAATGGCTCCCACAATGCAACAGTCTTCACATATTCATCTCAAGTGAAGTTCGATTGTGATCTCGGCTTTGCCCTGGAAAAAGAATCAACGTCAACAGTGACATGCCTTGCCAGTGGTGAATGGAGTGGTGGTCTTCCCAATTGCACCGGTGAGAGATTTTCGAAAGCCACGTCTGTGTTTCTCATGAATTTATGTGCTTGTTCAAGTAAACACCATTCACTCTTCGTTCACACTGAAAGCAGGCTTGGGCAGAACCTAGTAGTAAAAGCAGGCTTGGGCAGGACCTAGTCGTGAAAGCAGGCTTGGGCGGGACCTAGTCGTGAAAGCAGGCTTGCGTGGGACCTAGTAGGCATGCAACTGCAGATCACGCTCCTTAAAAATATTGGCATTCAGTATTCAGTTCAACTTGCCATTTTTTTCTTATTGCAGGATGCCTGGATCACAGTACAATTCAAATCAGTGTAGTTGCATTTATCAATGTCAATTGTTCCATACAGTTTGAGAAAAGTAGCTCTCAAGATCTATTTGATACTTCTGGTCCGACTGTGCTATTTCTTTGCTTTCTCCTTCGACAGTTAACATGTACAGTCCGTGTTGAAGGCAAACAATTAAACTTCCAGCTGGTCAGTTCCAAGGCAGGATGTGATGATGTGCAATTATCAATCCCTTTCCTGCAGATGTCAATGAATGCACAACGTCTCATGATTGTCACAACAACGCTACTTGTTACAATTTGATCGGTAGCTATAGTTGTGGGTGTGATGTCGGATTCACTGGAAATGGAAAGGAATGTTCAGGTAAGCTCGTCTTCTTCCCTTCTCAAGCTTGCCATGGAGAAAGTTCAAACACTATCACTTCAGGCCATTTTGGCAACATTGCCACTTTTTAAAACTTTCTTTCAACATTGCCACTTTTTAAAACTTTCTTTCAACATTGCCACTTTTTAAAACTTTCTTCGTACAGTGGTTGACTGCTTAGAACCTGGCTACCCAGCCAATGGTCAGCACAACGCCACCATCTTTGTCTACAAGACCGTGGCTGCATATTCTTGTGAGCGAAGGCATGTGCTGGTGGGCAATCGTATACGACAATGTCAGCAGAATGGAAAGTGGAGTGGATCGACCCCAAACTGTACAGGTAGATCTAGAATACTCAACTTTAATTTGATGAATACAGATTATGCCAATGAACCATCTCTGTGTCCATTAAACTCTGCTGTGTTCAGCGTCTGTACAGGTTCCATTTCTTCAAACACACCCACATCCACGCTTGTGCCTAAAAATTGATCTGGCCCCTTAAGTATCTGTCTGATCTCATTGAGTATAATGACAGTCAGCTGCTTTCTGCCTTCAAACTCTTAAAGGCATACACATACCATTCAGTAAAATAGAGAAGGGGAGGAAATCTGTTCAAAAAAAATCTCGATCATCATCTTAGCAGAGACTTGAAATGTTGTGAATGACTCAAGTACATTTCCCTTTCTTGGAAGTTCTTCCGCGGGTTTTGGAGGATGCCGTCACTCTGCTAAGGCGCTGTCAGGTGGACAACCCAACCATCGAACTGCGAGAGAACTGCTCAAGTAGTTCTGAGGTAACACGGAGGCTTAGTCTTGTATTAAAACAAACATTTTGCAACATCAAGTCCTGGCCGTACCAAGCTTTTCATTCTTGCTCAAAGTCCGCACACTGGTTGAAAGTCCACGCGCTCGTTCAAAGCACTTTTGAAAAGTTAAATCCCCTTACTCAGCTGACTCTTGTTCCAAGTATAGTACTTCAGGTATTCCAAGAGTCATTGTATCCTAACGTGTACTTCAGGTATTCCAAGAGTCATTGTATCCTAACGTGTACTTCAGATATTCCAAGAGTCATTGTATCCTAACGTGTACTTCAGGTATTCCAAGAGTCATTGTATCCTAACGTGTACTTCAGGTATTCCAAGAGTCATTGTATCCTAATGCCTTGAAAATGTGTGCACAGAGTGCATCTAAGTTGAGAATTCTATTTTATCAATTCGTCTGTGGTTTTCACCTTTGACTGAGCAATTATCTCGAGCGAGCGAATTTTCTACCAAATGATTATAGGAAGAATACAAAGAGCTCGCATTTGGTTTACCCCTTCGAATTCTTTTATGATCTGACCAGTTTCTGACTTCCTGAGCAACATACACATGCGCACTTTTCTCAATGTGTATACATGTAAATGACTGCCATCCGGCAGGATACTCTAAGGAGTCTTGGGGAAGCTGAACCTCAAGTTGCAGCCAGCATCCTGACACAGGTGAGATTAACTCGGTCGCTCTCCCTTCCTTACACAATGCCATTCTTGGTGGCACTTTCACAGTATATCATGAGCATTGTGGGTGATCCATGAGATTTGCCCAGACAAATGAATTTCTTAAGAACTATCTTTTTTGCATACATCACAGCTTCCCCGCCTCTTGAGATGCCAAGAAGAGCAATTTTTTGCTGAAAATGCTCCGATTTCGATTTTTATGGCCTTTTAATTTGTCATTCACATGCACCGATCGCACTTCACACTTGTGTCTTGTGGAAATTGTGCTTGGTCCTCCGTGTTATACTGAACTGTCATATCGTGTAATGTAACTTTCGGTTTTGACCTGCGATATTCACGGCTTAACGTTGGAGTTGTGTCTATTAGTATCGACTGTTCAGTACTTTGCCGTTTTCTCGCGGTCCTTATTCAGCTTGAAACCAACATTTCAGAGCTCCTCCTGCTTTCCAATGAGACTACCAAGAACATCACAACGTCAGCCTTTGGTGAGGCCATCATCATTGCAATCTGTTCAACTGTTTCACTTGCAGCTGCAAACTCATTCTTATTGAGAGCATTAAATATTTAGCTCCGACACAAACTCTAACTTTGAAGTTTGATCTGCACCCCAGCAGCTGAGAGTGTAAAGAGAAGAGAAACCAGCCTTGCAGTTTTCACCGTCTTCTGTTTTGAATCAGTGGCTACAAAGTCACACTCACAACCATGCAGGAGAGGACGGTTGTTCTAAGTCCCGGGCAAATGAATTACCCTTTATGGGGCTGTTGTTTGGACTCAGAAAATAAATCAACAACAAATTCAAAGATCTCAACTTTGACTTTCCTCTTTCTTTTCTCTCTCTCTCTCTCTCTCTTTCTCTATCTATTTGACTTCGGATGACTACCCTTGTCTCTTGTTCAGTTGCTTATCTTTATCGTCCCAACGCTGAGGAGCTGAACGGTAGCAATGGAGATGTCTTTCTTCCCGAGATTCCGTCTGCTGACACGGACGACCTTTGTGACGGCCAGTTATGTCCACATCTCAACCTGTCATCACAACTTCTACAAGAGCTGTCAAAGAACCAGCGACGTCGGCCAGGAGGTTTGTGAACAGATATGCCAGCATTGAAATCAGGAGTTTTCTGAGTTTTGTTGCTGTTCACTGTGTGTCATTAGTACAGAATAGAAACGCTGTATGAAACATGAGATATGCATGAATCTATATACTCCAGTGCAGTGGTCACAGAACAAATTTTTTAAACCAGATTGCAATTGGACCAAACAATTGAGCTTTCGACGTCCACACTTTGTCTCTCTGCTCTAGATCGTATATCAATCACCTTTATCAACTTCAAAAATATTCATCTAATTCTTGGAAGCTGTTTACTAAGACTTGATCCAGGGTGAGTGTTTTGAGCTTTCGTCCTTCTTATCAGTACTGAGACCAAAAATGCTGATCACCACTACTCAATGTTCTTGGTACAGACAACAGCGTGCTTTGATGAATGCACTTTTTGACGTGAAACTCAGCGTAAAAAAATGGTGGATTTTAAACGTGCATACATTTAATCTGTTTTCAATTTACATTCAGGATATTTATAGTATTACACACTGAGCTGATCCACCTGGGATTTGAAAAGCTCCCCTTTTCGCACAAAACCAGGTATAACATGGAGGAAGGGTTCTGTATTGGCACAAATGAGTCCGAACATGCCACACACAGCATGGTCAGCTCACGAATCACAATGAAAACAGCAATGTGGGAGAGAGAAAAAGAGGAAAAGGAGAGAGACAGCTGGAAGCACACACTGGAATAAGGACGAGACCCAGACACACCGAGGCCTGGGGCCTACCTAAAGCAGCTACCTAAATTTACGACTGGCTGCCCAACCAGCCGAGGGAAAAAACACCTGCACATCCACATTTTTTGCGTCATGTGTAAAAAATGCAACTTTTGCCTACTTTGCTTCGCTCAGCCATCGAAAATTTTTACATTCTCTTGTAATTGTGCCTCCACCTACCCACCTGCTCCATAACTGGAGCCCGTCGGACTCGCGGTCGGCTCGAATGGCGCGAATTCAAGTGTACTCCGTATGCCATTTGTGGGCGAGTAGTCGCAGCCCGGTGATCAATTGAAGCCCATTGCCTTGGTTGCAAATGCTCGCCAGGCCTTCGGCCGTCGATCAACGGGCCCGAAAAAGTCAACGAAAAGGCCAAAATTGAGTTAAAGAAGCCACGGATGGGCACAAAAACCGGCCAAGGAATCGACCTGCAGTGGGACAGAGGACCCCTGCAGGTAAGTCTGGTGGCCACCCCTTGCCCCGTCTCGACGTTTATCCTGGACACACCATCTGCTTTATAGATATAGATTTATAGTATTATACAGTATTTTGTCGTCGACAATACTTGCATGCCTTTTAGTACACAGCCATGATTGGATTTAAATGCCTGTAGTAGAGCCCTGCAATATGTTCAAGGGATAGGCTAGTTGGTAACAATGCATATATCATTACCGCAATCACTAAATAGAGAAACTCCATTGAGCAAGTAGCACATTATCCATGAAATTTTGCTTTGGATGCCTAAAGAATCATTATAGTATGAAATCTACCCTTTCTTGACACAATTTGTACCCTTTTTTTTTAAACATTGCGTGAATCGCATGTCTTTCTTCAATTGTTTTCAGTTATCCAAATATGGAGTGAAGTTGAGTTGATTCCACTCTTGTCATTTCCAGGTCATTTGTCAACTCCCGCATAGTCTCAGCCAACACCTACGTTGGATATCAACGAATCACTCTGCCTGAGGGACAATCTATTCAGCTGTTCTTGCCACTGATTGAGGTCTGCACAAAGTTGGCAAGGAAGCCAAAAAACGAAAGAGACCATACCGACATTGTTGTTGGCTGTGGGGCGGCTTCTTCTTGAAAAAAGAAAAAAAGAAAAAAAAGAGCACCTGAGATAATGATAATTAGCTGAAGCATAATGGGGGTTTCAACCGAAGGATTCTCAGACTTATGATTCTCAGAACTAAGCACTTAGCAATCTTCCAGGTCGTCAACAGGCGGTAGTCAAATATACAGTGTACATAGCTGGGAGATAGAATGAAGTTGAAACTGATTAAAATGTTGTAAGAATCCTTTCAGGGATACATGTACGGTCTGGTACAGCAACCATAGTCAGTATGATTTTTGAATTAAGTTTTGTGGTATAGCTCCCCTGAAAAGTCCCATCAAGATATGTCATCTCTAGCTCCAGTGCATTTAATAAATCCCCTCGGCCTCTTCTTTCTTTAAACATAGCAACAGTTGTCGAACCTCAGCCGATCCTGCCAATTCTGGAATGAGCAGTGAGTAATGAGCTTTTATCTTGAAGTTTTAGCTTTAAAAGATCACAAACAGACCTCAAGCTCTTTGAAAGATTTGTCTTATTTAAAGTTTGTAAATCCATTAAACTGTTAACAGTAGGACCGATGTTCCACGTCCACTTTCAACTAGCAGTGAAGTGTATGGACATGTGTACAAGGTGTTTGATATTCGCTTTCGTTGGTTCATTGCAACTCGGAAAAACTGAACGTCAGCGTAGAATATTGATCAAGCAACATCCTCAAAACTATGGAAGCTTATGTACACTTATCTGGTCTTCATTTGTCCAACAAAGTCGGTAACTCGGCTGCCCGCAGCATAGCTCAGCTCGATCCTACCAGCTTTGCAAGAGACTACTATTTGCATCATCCAGCCTCAGAGTCTCTTTGCAGTGTATCTGAAATGTACACACTTCAGATATCCAGCATTTTTCAATTATGCGACGGTGACAGGATTTGGGCCAAATGTAGTCAGATCAATGGTGCGTTACTGTGACACTATAGTTTGGCCCAGCTGCATACCTATGGTCAAGATCGGTATATGCTGGGAAATGCTGTCCTGTCTAATTGAACCAATTGGAATGCAACTGTAATGTATGTGGAACATAGGTGTTGAACATTGGTGCGAATCCATGTTGTCACTACTAGTGTGGATGGTAGTCGCCATGTCTTATCACTTAAAGTCTTTATATGTTTGGGTTGTTGATCTTCGAAGAGTAGTCGATGTAGCCGCATAGGGAAACTAGTCTGGCCTGTTGATCGACCGAACAATTGGCGACAAGATCAGAACTCACGTCTAGTCAGGCTCCCTTCGTCGGCCATGGAGAAGTACGGGCGAATTGAGTAGTTTGATCCCGACAAAGGCGACTGGTTGTCATACAGAGAGCGATTGGAATTCGCGTTAGGTCTGAACAGTGTTGAAGAATCCGCGAGGAAGCAAGTGCTACTCACGATATGTGGAAGGAAGGCGTATAACCTTCTGCGGAGCTTGTGCGCCCTGGCAAAGACTATGGAGAAGTCGTATGAAGAGCTGTGCACGCTGATGGCAGAACACTGAAACCCTAAACCATCAGTAATCATGCAACTATTCCAATTCCATAACCAAATGCGAACAGAGTTGGAGCCAGTGGCGGAATTTGTCGCTGCGCTGCGTAAGCTTGTAACTGACTGCGAGTTTGGGACCACCTTGGACGAAACACTCAGGGACCGGATTGTATGTGGCATCAACAATGAAGCCGCTCAAAGGAAGATGTTAAGTGACGACAAGTTCACGCTGGCAAAAGCTATCACCATCGCAAAGAGCACTGAAGCGACTGAAGGACATATCCAACAACTGCATCCGAACAAGTTGAACCAACAAGAAGAGACGACCGGTATCCACCACTGAGGCAAGCGGCCGCAAGCGTGGAGCTACGGGCCATGTGCAGATCACAACTGACAAGTGCGATCGCTGCGGATCCGATCGACATCATACATCCGAGTGTCAGTGGAGAGAGGCAGAATGTTTCGGATGTGGGAAAAAAGGCCACCTGGCCCGGGTTTGTCGCAGTACCCGAAGGAATCTGCCGCGGCGATCAACTGTGAAGGAGGTAGACGCCGAACAAGACAGAAATGAACATGGTGAAACCGAAGACTGCATCGACATTCAAAGAGTGAATGCCACGGCCGCTTCGCAGAAGTCGCAAAGGAGACCAATAATAGCCTGCGTGCAAATGGATGGGAAATGTTTGGATATGGAGGTTGACACCGGCGCTGCGGTCACGCTGATATCAGCAGATAAATATGGTAGGCTATGGCCGAAGCAAGGCCCAAGAATTGAGAAGATCAGTGCACGTCTACAGGGATACTCGGGGGAAGAGATCCCGGTGTGCGGGAGAATCGTGGTAGATGCTCGGATTCTGGAAAGTACGGAGCCGGAGCGGGTTCACAGACTGCCAGTCATCATCGTCGAGCCCGAAGGGAGTTGTCTGTTAGGCCGAGATTGCCTTAGTCTCGTCAGACTAAACTGGACAAAGCTGCTTGACATCCTTTCAGTCAGACCAGAGAAGGGAGAATGCAGGAGAAATGAGGACTTGCAGAGGGTCTTGGGTAAATACACAGAGGCATTCAAGCCTTGTGTGGGAATGTTCAAAGGGCCACCGGTGAAGATTCAGCTGAGGGAAGGTGCACGACCTAAGTATCAGCGTGCAAGAACAGTGCCATTTGCTGTGAAGCCTGGGGCCGAGGAAGCCATAGAGAGAATGGTACGTGAGGGAACCCTGGAGGCGATTGAGCATTCTGAATGGGCATCACCGGTAGTATACGTGGCAAAGGAGGACGGCAGCGTCGGGCTGTGTGGGGATTATAGGCTGACGCTAAACCCAGAGTGCCTTGCTGACAACTATCCTTTACCAAAAGTAGAGGAAATGCTTGCAACACTGGCCGGATGTCAAAAATTTACTAAAATCGATCTATCACAGGCATATCTACAACTAACGCTGGATCCAAAGTGCTGCTCTCTGACAACAATCAACACACACAAAGGGCTGTTCAGGCTTACACGCCTCCCTTTCGGAGTATCAGCGGCGTCTGGCATTTTCCAGAGGACAATTGAGGGGGTCCTGACGGGTATACCACACATCCTTGCCGGGCAGACAACATCCTGGTCAGTGAGACAGACGACAACGACCATCTGAAAAATGTCTGTCAAGTACTTGCGCGGTTGATGAAAGCTGGATTACGAACAAAGAAAACAAAATGCGCCTTCATGTTGCCAGAAGTGACATACGTGGGCTACATCGTGGATGAGGAAGGTTACCGGCCAGTGCCTGAAAAGACTGAGGCGTTTGGCACGATTTTTGCTCCAGTACCGGGCAACGCCTCACACAACAACTGGTGAGACACCAAGTCAGCTACTGTTCGGGCGTCAGATACAGACCCGTCTGGATCGGTTGAACCCTGCGGTCGCTTCGTCCAGCTCCAGAGTGGTCGACCAGCAGGAGAAACAAATTGCCAGTCACAGGGGCAA
>JAOWAR010157203.1:0-10773 GCA_028571005.1 Clathrina lutea
GGTATTCAAATTTCAAACGGTTGCTAGGAAACTGGGAGAGGACGCCATTGTTCCAAATGTCCGCAAGATGCATATGCGTGACACACGTGGAGGGGGGGTCAAATGGCAGTGAAGTATCACCAAATCGTAATGACAGTGACTTTGGATAGAGACTGTCACACGTGATGTGGCACACAGGCATACCGCCCAGCTCCGCTTTACATTTAAGCAAGGCGCATGCGTAAGTCTTTCGCGCAAGGATTTGACTTCCTGCTTTTTCGGGGATTTCTCTGACACTTCCCGTCACCCGGCATGCGAGATGCGGATAAAGAATATCGATGTTTTTTCCTGCGCATGCGCGATCACTTCATTGATTGACGTTGTCCTCATAGGCCATAGCCTCAATAATTTCGTCCTGCCTAGCTCAACTAAACCTTTTCATGTTTTTATTGGTGGGAAGTTTTGTGCATTGCGATGGAGCTGTAAGGAGACCAGAGTAAAGGTGTGACAAGTGTCCGTGATAATCACTTGAACTTACACTCATCTCCGGACACAGTTGTACAAGGATTTGATTCGGAAACTTGCTCGTCCTCAAGTTGTCAGATGGCGGCAATAAAGAGGGCAGGGTGAAGAATTTGTCAGGCTCTCCCGATCATTGTTTTCAATAGTGTACGGACCACTGTTGCCTGGCAGTGAACTCTTTGGTGCGGAGTACGACCGCTCAGCTCGAAGTACAACACGAGGATCACCCCGATATACTCTGGAAAGGGTGTTTCCTGAATAAGAACCTTCTTCCAGAAACTGAGACAAACCATATAAGAGGTGATGTTTGTAATCAGACACCCATTTCTTTTGCTCAGCGACTTCTAGGATTAGCTACCCACAATCTTCTCCTCCTTGTCTCTCTCCTCTCAATTTCTCGATCAAGGTTTTAATTTGCCTCTTATTCGCAGCTTGTTCCTCCCCTCTCCCTCCTTTTTGCATCTTCACTGCTGTCACAGAGGTGCTGGGATACAGATGCAGGTGTAAACAAGCAGATTCTGCAGCCCAAGTTCTTGGGGGTGAGGCCTCCGTCAACCTGAGTGATAGATTTTTTTCATCTGACCACCCAAAGAACGCACATAAGCATATTTCGTATGTCCCGTGTGTTGCGTTGCACGGAATTTCCGCCAAAGACAAGTTTATTATTAGTTCCAAGATGGCAGTGAATTGGTGAGATTCAGTCGCGCATGACGACTTGTCCATTTTCGGCATCAGCAAAGCTTCGGGAAGCCTCCTTGTCTGAAGAATATGTCCTTATATCCCATTGTGCAAAGCCTGTGTGGTGGGAACGGGCGAAGAGAGAGAGAGAGAGAGAGAGAGAGAGAGAGAGAGAGAGGGAGGGAGAGATGGACAGAGAGAGGGAGGCAAATTGGGACAGGACAGTGAGAGGGGGGAGGAGACGGTGAGGGTGAAGAGGAGGAAGAGACAGCTGTCTGCAAAATGTTGGAGACAGAAGAAACGTGCGCTTGAGAGTGAAGGAGAGAAAAGAGAAAAAGGAGAGGGACAGAGATTAAGGAAAATGTTATGAATATGTCATGTACTCCTTCATTTTTCTCCAGAGCATGTTCTGCTGCTCAAACTTTTGTGCTCCTAACTTGCATAGATACGGATCTGTCACGTGCTCACATTCACACTGCAATTGCTGGTCGTCGGTGTGCGCCGCTGTCATCAACGTGGCTTCCCGCCACTCTTCGACAAGGTAAGGTACAACCCAAGCACTGAACGGAACATGTCTAGGTGAGATATTCAGCTTGTGGCTTCCTGCCATAGAACTAGAGCTCTTTGATTTTCGAGTAAGTCGGAAATCATGGCACCTTTGTTTTCATGTCTTGAAAATCCGGTTCCATTTAGTAGGGTTGATGTGAGATGAGCTTGAGGTTCAGCCAGCCAAATGTGTTTGACAATGCACAGAGTGGTGAGAAAATGGTCAAATGTTGAGTAATGCTGCATAATCTTGTTCCAAGTTGACATTCAGTTGTAACTTCCTTCGTTAACCTGGTGGTGATGTCGATCCTCTACACAACTATCTGTTTTGTTTCTGTCGGTTTGTTCGTATTTTTAAACAGCTTCTACGCCTTCACTGCCGCAATCTCTGACGACTCGACACCAAGCAGTTCCATTAGGATCAAGTAAGGTGCGTGCTCATTTAGCGAGAGGAGATGTGTAGGAAATCCAGTCTTTAACTGGGTAACTAACACGCCAGACTTCATGAAGTCAACCCCAAACTTGCAAATAGATGAGTTTTCACGGGATGACAAGAACTGGCCAAAAGCGTCGTACCAACAGTGGCCTGATCAGCTGGAAAGATCCGATCGTTGTCCTTCAATCCTTTGTGCCATTCCCTCCACAGGAGGTCTTATCCGCTGTGCAATCTGAGCAGGAGATTCAGTGGCTTCAAATGAAGAAATGCCTAGGCAAGGTGAGGCACCAAGGAAGCTGCTAGTATCTCATCCCATCGTGGATGCTAAGAAAGGACGAACAACACAACTTCATGCCTCCACCATCTCTCTGGCAGGCGGTCCTTTTAGAAACGATTCAGCGTCATGGCGTGGGTTACCACGGCTTACCTCAGGTTTCTTCAGCAATCTTTTAGGAAGGAAAATTTACCTCAGCGGCATGCTTGTGTTATCATTGCCAATAGAAACTAGAGGGAAGGTCATAGCATTCCTGGCCAAAAGGTCAGTTTCGGAAAAAAAGGTTGTGCTTTCGGAGAAGGAGGAGCAATGCACTCTCTAACTAATCATAGGCAGAAGTTGAGCAGTCATCAGTACAACCCTTTAGTTATTGTTTTCTTTATCTTGTGAAATGGAAGGCGTTTATTCTGTTTTCCAGTTGTAGAAGAGCTAGACAAAATCATTTTGCTTATAATGATGGCGTAGTATACGAAACACATTGAAGTCTTTGCTTACCTGAGTGTGGTGTCCGGTGCTGTTTTAGTTTGATCGAAGCACATGCTCATTACAGATTTCCAAAAGCTACTTTTCATTTGGAATGGCTTTTCTGCAGCACTGCATTCGAAGTTATCTTCCCATTCTTCGCGACTTGAATCCCAGGGACAGGTAAGATGAGATCCAGTGAAGGATGGTGTTGACTGATTGTTCATGATTAGGTCCAAAATGGCAACACGTTTTTAACATGTGTCCTTAAGTGATTTCAGAATTTGTTTGTTAACGCTCATACACGGCCATTGCTCTGCTAGCTTGGCTGTGAGGCCCTGTTCGTTCTGTACTCCATTGGAGTGATCTAATCCCTGCGCTCCGTGGGCAGGCCTAATTTCAAAGTGTTTCTGCTTGATTAAAGGAATCGCAACATTGATGTATATATTCTGCCTTTCAATAATTCAGGAAGCGTGTCTTCTCTGCCTAAACCGAGAGTCGAAAAGTAAAGTCATTCAATTTTTGGGGTCTGTTGGGAAGGTCAGCCCGTGGCCTTCAATGTAAACACACTGCGAAGATGGCTATTTTCTCTCTTCTTGACGGATTGTGTTTCTTCCTGGGGTGTGCGTGTGCGTTTGCGTGTTTGCAGGTTGTTTGTCAAACTTTTTCGCATCATCTTCTGGCTGACGGACCCAGACCAGGACTCATTGCCTGTTGTTCTGCAGATGCAAGCTTAATTAATGAAACAAGCACTTTTCTTCCTGCTTTGTCAACTTTCCATGGTGCCAACATTTCTCTTGAGTTCCTTCTGCAAATCTGCCCCATGCCTACTTTTTGTCACTGAAGCTAGAGATTTTCTTCTTGTTTTATTTCGACTTTTTTATTGTCTAACTGGAGGTGGTTCTTTTTTTTTTTCAGTGAAATGGAACAGAGTATTCACCCTATCATTGCATGCCGCAATCCAAAGCAGATGCCTATTGCATACAAGATGAGAGTATATGGGGAACGTCGGTCTCGGAGTTGTGCAAAGGTTTCCTTGCTTTCTCCTGCCATCTGTGACGGAGAGAGGAATGCGATGTTCATCCGCGGAATGTCGAAACACAATATATTTGATCTAAATATTGATCTTATCCCGAATGTCATCCTCCAAGCGCCCTTATCATTGCACAGCGTTCGCTCTATATCCCTGCCAAGAAGTGGAAAGACCTAACTTTCGTCCTTGTCTGCTGTAGCGAATTGAAGCTTCTCCGTGTGCGGCAGCTCCATATCGTGAATGATCTCGTCCTTTTCGCGTAGCAAAGCCAACTTGAACTGCCCTGTGGCAAGCGATGGCCTGTCTTAAAGCAACTCCTACGTATGTCAGAAAGGATTAGGAGAATTGGTCTGACAGGGAGGTCAGGAATTTCAGTACCGGGAGCCGGAAGTAGTCCTCGAGTGAAACACCTGGCTAGGCTTCGTATCATGGTCAAAATGTCCTGACATATTGGTGTCCTGCTTAGCCTTCGGCGGGAAACGCTTCTTCGTGTGTTCTTCTTACGTAGATGCTAGTTGTAGGGGCGAATCGCGGTGGCAATGAGAGAAGAAACCGAAATAAAAGATGTAGACAACAGTTACTGGGTTATGCCTTTAATTAATGTTTTCCTTTTCGAAAACAAAAAGAAAAGTTTTTTTCAAACGACCTTGCAACGTTCTATCGCACAGGTGCTCACGCGTTGCGTAGATTTACTGTTTCTTTAACCCTTTTTGCAAAGCTCTTCGTGGGTTGGGACGGTCCAGTGACACAGCAGTCGTTGTATTGGGGCAAAATGAACGTCGAAACGTCACCTGGTGTGATTTGTGATTGAACCATCCCACGCTTTCCAATCCATGCGCCATCACGCTGGTAAGACCACGTTTGGCTTGTAACGAAATCGTTTGAGTGTGGAAGTGAAGCCCTCGGTCAGATACAATGCAGCACATGACCATTGCTAAGAATCAAACGAAAGACAATTTAAACGGAAGAGCGACCGGTGAGAATCATTTTAATTTGTTGATTAGCAACGATGCCAATCATTAATAATATTGCGTTTCAAACCGAGCAGCCGCTGTGCAGTACTCCCCCACCCCCAGCGTTATTATTACTGCGCTTGGGGTTTTCCTGTGTGCGTTCTTGGGGTGTTTAAAGCGGAACATGTCGCATCCGCTCGGCCAATTCGTGGTCAGCGTCCACGTTCGCCACCATCTTGCAACATTTCGTTTGATATTTTCCCTTTTCAAAAAAGCCGACCGACCAACCCCTTTTCGCCCATACCCTAGTGGCAGCCAGAAGATGATGAGTTCTCCCTGTCTTCGCCGCTTGCTGGTGTTGGCAGGCAATTTGCACTTGGCCGATCGGCACAGGTCTGGTCTTCCTTTTTCCGTCCTTCGCCCAGAGTCGCACTCTCCAGCACCTCTCCTGCCTTCGCCATTGCCCTTGGGCAGGCTTAAAGTAGTCGAAAGCTGGTGGTCTCTCCCGCGAGCGGTGATTCACACGTTCGAATCGCGCGGATAACGGGGCTTGTCGGCGCATGAATTGCGTGTAGAGCCTCCTTGCGTGTCATCCGTAGACCAGCCGGAACTGGTGCTCCTCGCTCGCTTTCTTCCGCTCGTTGCGGAAGTAGCGGCGTTCACGCTTGGCGGCGGGTTTCGAAAGAATAAGCCCGTGGATTGAACTCATCGAGGTTACTGTTTCGATGAGCTGCAAAAAATTTTAATTTTGACCCACTAGTTTGCCTTAATCTTTTTTTCGTCTCCTCCAGGTTTCTTTATCCGTCCTTCCTCAAAATTTTGAGATTGGTTCTGCGTAATGGGCTTGGAAGCATCATTTACGAACAGTGGCGGGGTAAAAGAAAAGCGAGGTGGGACGATTGGGTCTCAGGCCCCGAGCTCCGTATTCAAGTCTCCAAGAAACGTACGTTCATGATCATACCCTTCCTTCTCTATCTTGGCGAAGGGGCTACATACCGTACCCGTGCATCGAAGAGGCCAACTCAGAGGATGATCTGATATTTGTATTGAGGCCCTCCGAAGTCAGAGAAGCGCGTCCACAGAGGAACAGTGTCAGAATATTTCGCGCGTATCTGCGTCTGTTGCGAAGTATCCCTTCTGGGAATGAATACAAAAAGAGATCGTTTTTCCTGCTCAGATGCTCGGTGACAAGCCTACCGTCCCACGACAATCTTCTACCAACACTGGGTGGTGGTTTCGAATTCCGGAAATGCCAAAAGGATGTTTTTCGCTGTAGCTTTGACGTACGTGATAAGTTCTGTCCGTTCTCGTGCATACGATAGCTTCATGCCTGCTGCGGCATAATATATGCATGATAAGAGACGGCCTTGAGGCAAACGGTCTTGGGAATTTTCGGCAGTATTCAAGGGTTGTTATCGCTGAAGGTCCATGCACAAACGATAAAATTCTTTTTGGTTGTTTCAATTACCCCGCGTGTCGATCAGTTTGTGGCAACGGTTGGCACGCTGGCTATCGCATGAACTTAATCGCCAAGTCCGTGCAGAGATCTATCATGGTAAGGAAGATTGAGGTTTTCTTGGCGGGAAATCCTGGCTTGCCGAAATGATATATTTCCGGCCTTCTCACCGTGCTTGCCATTGCCTAAGCGCGAAATAGAACAAACCTAACGCGGTCCTTCTGTCGCTGGGATTATCACTGAGTCAGATTAGAAGACGAGGTGTGACCGCACGGAGGAAATATATTGATCGAAGAAAATTTTATGAAGCTCATACTCCGTGCTAGATCGGGACTCGAACCGGTGGCACCAAATCGCCCAACAGACGAGAGTCGCCTTACTATCCGCTCATGCCATCACGTTCTAAGATGGGCAATGGCGTAATCGGATAGTAAGACGACTCTCGTCTGCTAGGCGATTTGGTGCCACAGGTTCGATTCCCGGTCCAGGCACGGAATATGAGGTTCATATCACTGAGTTACTCCGTCATAGGCAATGGCCATAGTGGGGTTCTGTTCCACGTTGCTGCAGCAGCAAAGTGCTACATTTTGTGTCAAGTATTTGCAACCAATGAACAAGCAGCTGTGCAGGGCGCCATGTTCCTATTTGCCAACCCGCTGTTGGATAGCTGGATAAACTTCATGTTTTCGCTTCCGGCTCGGTTTAACGTTTGCATGAGCGAAAATATTTTCACCAATATTGTTGATTAGAACCCGTCCTCGTCAGGGAGTAACTTGCAGCAGCGGATGCATACTCCTTGGGATCGACTTAGCCGAACGTGGGAGAGCTGGCGCGCGTAGCTGTCTCTTTCGGTGCAAAAGCTTTGTCCAATCCAAAATGCTAGGGTCCGATGTTTTTTGTGGCGCCGGACAGAGAAAAGTAGTTTTGATTGTCACTAGATCCTTTTATTCCTTTGCCCGAATCGTTGAAGTGATAAACTATTCCATTCGATTCTAAATGTTTCTTGTGTCTGGCGGAGAACACTTTTACAGCCGCCAGCCCTGTAGGCACGCCGCCATTGATATGAGTCTCTTTACAGAGCAATCACGTTTGTACATCATTCACTTTTGCACCTCTTTCTCATGTTTCGTCGTGTTGCATGTCTGTCGGCCCTCGTCCCCTCGTCGTCTGAAACGTGGACTTACCAGCTTTAAGCTTTGCCACCAGTTGGCTACTCATCGCGTAATAACGATGGTGCTGAAAGGCCAGTTTTTCATAACACGTCTACGAGCTTTAACATTAAATTTTGCTATTTTTCTTTTCGCCTGGATTTTTCTGGCATGTGGCAAATATTGCGTCTGTACTTTTCGTGAACCCTCTTCGCACTTGCCGAAAAACCCAAGTCGAAGGCTGATCGTTTGTTCATTGTTCGGCCAGTTGGCATTTTAATCAAGGGCGCTCATCACTTTGTGCATCGGTGTGAGTTGCAGCAGCTGTCAATCCCGGTGACTGCAGAAGACTTGTCACATTTTATTGATCACTTCCAGCTGCAGCTGCTTGAGCCGCCTGGAGTTCTCCTTGGTCCGTGTGGGTGAAGCATGAACGAGCCGTCTTCTCGATTTTGCACCGCGAGGGAGGTTTGCGACAGGCGTGATGTCTTTTCTTCGTACTCTGCTCAAACAGAGCGAGGTTTGGCCAAAGCAGCCGCGTCAATTGGAGGGTGAAGTCACCCGACACGCACTGTCCTAGCAATACAGACTTTGATGAGACTCAGGGGTATGTGTCACAGCGGGAAATTGTGCACCCTTCAAAATCGCGAACTCTCCATGATCGTCCGTGGGCGGTTGACTTGATTCTTTGGCTGGGCTTGGTGCGTGGCTGTGTAAATGGTCAACTGAGAGTTCTTCGTTTCGGCCAGGTCATTCATTTTCGACCCCTCGTCGTTCTACTTGCCGGTATTTCCACTTCCTCTTCAACGATCTACCGAGGCACTTTTGTTCAGGTGTGTTGCAAAACACTGGGAATTGTTCAGGCTTCTTCAGCGCAAAGCTTACGATCATCTTTGCTGGTCGAGCAAGTCGTGGCGAAGCCTGCGGAGCGGAGATTGAAGTGATCACCGGTCTAGACAAGTAACACTCTTTTGTTTTTCGTGAATTGGCTGAAGGGTGTAAGTTCTGCCCGACCGTGTCTTCATTGCTTTTCTTCCGCTCTTTTTTCTTTCATGTTGACAGTTTTTTTTTCCTAATCCATCGCATCGCATTATTGGAACGAACATGCGCAGATACTCCTGCCAGCGGGATAGCCCGTGCCCTCTTGGTGGAAAGAAGGATTTGTGACTCAATTTCGTCCTGAGACGGAACTTCCCAGCCTGGGCCGTTTTCTCCATGTTTTCCTTTCATTAATTTGTCAGCTGAGAATGGATCAAACACGTCTCCCAGGAAAGAGACCGTCTGCTGCGGATTGGGCTGTTTGGCTCATGTCAGGGAAAGAGCGACCTTGGTATCAACCAAAACAGTGTTCTTCCATGTTTCCATGCCAGTTCAAAGTTCAATAGATATCTTTTATCTGTTTTCCGATCACGCCGCTGGATAGTCTTCATCTCGTGATATCAACATGCCCTTCGAAATAAAGTTGTTTTATACTCCCCTACACGCCGGTAGACGAGTGTTCTTTGCGTTTTCGTCGGCTTCCTTTTCATGAGTGTCGTTTCAAGCGGCGGATATTGTTTTGCGCCTTTCAAAGCCAAGGTCCTCTTCGATAAACGATGGAAGTAGGTCAACGCCGACAGATTAGAGAGATAGGAGCAATCGACGGTGCCGGCAACTCAGAATCGGTGACACTCTCTCTTCCCGCATATTAGTGGCAATGCTCAATTATCCCGGTTCCGTATTTCTCGTTGATTGTTGTCGCTACCGCACGCAGGTATCTTGCTAAGTGATGACGAGAACACGAAATACCCATACACGGGAGCCACGATAGAAGTTTTCAAAACATGGTTGAAAATGAACCGGCGATCGCTCGCTTGGCGTCAGCTCTGCCTTTTCTGGGCCGAACAAGACGCTCTGTTGGAGATCGGGAGGATCTTGTTTGAGTTCTTGCTTATGTCGCCATCCCTTATGGGTTATGGGCGACTCGGGTCTGCCTCCTTGAATTAATTGCACCTGGTTACACCCGCCGCCTGCCGGCCGCCATTTTAAAGCAAGGCCGGGAACAGCTGAGCGGTCGAGTAACAAATAACCGAAAACGCGCCCGATTGTCGAAGCTCGAAGGAGCGCAGAAGCGCAACCGGGAGCTCGGCGTCGAGCCGTCAAAGAACGGAATGCGTTGAGAAAGGGTTTCGCGAGAGAATCGTAGACTGTCTCGGGATTCAGTTATTCGCCAGCCTCAGAAAGGAAAACCCCTCGACGTCACTCGGTGACGTCTTCACGTGTCCCGTTTGGTTATTCTGTCATTTCGCGATGTTTGTGATTTTCCTGTTGTTAAGCTCTGCGTAAGACCTGGAGAGTGCAACGGTTACTGTTAGAGTCTTTCCGCGTACCTCCTTGTCGGCTTTTCACCGCTCGCTTTGTGGTCAAGATTCGTTAGCATTCACCAAGGCCTTGACAAGCGGGGGTCATATGGCAGTGAAATATCACCAAATCGTAATGACACTGACTTTGGATAGAGGCTGTCATACGTGATGTGGCACACTGGCATACCGCCCGGGTCCGCTTTGCACTTAAGCAAGGCGCATGCGTAAGTCTTTCGCGCAAGGCTTTGACTTCCTGCTTTTTCGGTGATTTCTCTGACACTTCTCGTCACCCGGCATGTGGATAAAGATTATCGATGTTTTTTTCCTGCGCATGCGCGATCAGCTCATCGATTGACCTTGTCCTCATAGGCCATGGCCTCAATAATTTTGTCCTGCCTAGCTCAACTAAACCGTTTCATGTTTATATTTGTGGGAAGTTTTGTGCATTGAGATGAAGCTGTATAGGAGACCAGAGCAAAGGTATGACAAGTATCCGTGATAATCACTTGAACTTACATTTATCTCCGGACACAGTTGTACAACGATTTAATTCGGAAACTTGCTCGACCTCAAGTTGTCAGATGGCGGCAATAAAAAGGGCAGGGCGAAGAATTGGACAGGCTCTCCCGATCATTGTTTTCAATAGTATATGGACCACTGCTGCCTGGCAGTGAACTCTTTGGTGCGGAGTACGACTGCTCAGCTCGAAGCACAACACGAGGATCACCTCGATATACTCTGAAAAGGGTTTTTCCTGAGTAATAACCTTCCTCCAGAAACTGAAACAAACCATGTAAGAGGCGATGTTTGTAATCAAACACCCATTTTTTTTTGCTCGGCGACTTCTAGGATTAGCTACCCACACTTTTCTCCTCCTTGTCTCTCTCCTCTCAATTTCTCGATCAAGGTTTTAATTTGCCTCTTATTCGCAGCTTGTTCCTCCC
>JAOWAR010157214.1:0-10772 GCA_028571005.1 Clathrina lutea
GAACTTCCTTTGCCGTTGACTGAGAGTGTATGCTATAATACTGTAGAAGCTCAAAAAGCCAAGATCAGGCACAACACTTACTTTTTCAACTTTCTGGACTCCACCCACTGGAAGCATTTGGCATTTCTATTCTTCATGCCATTTTGGTTCCATGTCTACACGTAGGTAAGCTCTGACTGGTTAAATCATTGAGTTATAGGCTGCTTAACTGAGCGCCATATGACATTTTGAATGGAAAGGGGGCGTTTGACCAATTGGTGTTTTGAAAGAGGTAACCAATCACGAACAGGTAATCAACCACGAGCAGCGAATAGACACGTTCCTCTTCGAGTCTCAATTGCATTTCTACTTTCCCTTTACCTGAGCTGCACGGGCTTCTTTGGCAATTCTTGAACCTCACGCCAGCCCCTTCACATTGTGGACCGCCATCTTGAGACTGTGGGTTGTTGCACACTCGATAAGAACGCTGCTTCCCTGAATGGGCACAGGTAGCGTTACAACCTTCCCACGTGCTCCAGCTGTGCCAGATACCAGTAGCTGTCCAGAAAGAAAACGGTTTTACGTTTGAGCAACAAAGGTTTGTCAAAGTAATGTAACTTATCGCCTAAAGAGAGCAAGGTTACTTATGAATTATCATGTATGGTGGATAGAAGAATCAATTCCCTCCGCACGCTTTCCCATGGTTTAAGCCAACAGCAAATAACAAAAATGTTTTTGCCATCGTAATGTTGACAAAAAGTAAAACATTATTCACTCATTATGTATGTAACCAAGAGAAAACCATGTGTAAAGTCTGCTCTTCGTGGATGAACAGTTTTAGCCCTGCCAATACCTGAGGGACATGGCCGCAGCTGACAGGACTGTGTCTCGTTGTGTTCACTGATCTGCCTCAGCTGAAAGCACGTGAGCCCTCCCTTGAACCCGGGCGTACAATGACGCAATCTTGTTCTCACACCTCGTCCGCATGTTGCTGAGCATTGTGAGAATGGCATCCACAAAGCCCAAGTGGCGTTTTCTAGGATATCGAAGCAAAAAAAGTGTGATTGACTGTAAGTCTTGTCTCGGTTTATTCGTATCAACTTAATATAAATGTCAAACCCCCAAAGGCCTTGCTTTCTGAGGTTCTGCGTTGATATTCTCTTTAGACAATGCTTAGTTCGCACACCCACAGGTCATTGAGAAATACCGCAAGAGCAAACACAAAAAAGATACTGGTACCATCGAAAAATCGAAAAATTGAATAACCGAATAATCGAATAATCGAATAGAGGTTTTTGACATGCTTACAAGTCCTAAGTGTGTGCCCTGTCAGTGGGATACTGTATCATTCAATGTTGCCAATCTAACCCTTTAAGATTAGTCTCAACATCCCGCTGTAGGATGTGCTGTAGAAGGAGGCATATAGTGTTCACTATCTTAGGTCAGGTGTGCAACTGTTTCGAGGTTTTTCGGTGACACGTGTCGCTCAACAGTTTAATTACCCAACCAAAATGCCAATACTTCAAAGAATTATTCACTTACTTGGACGAGTCAAGTCAATTTGAGTGAAAGCGGTGTCAAAATCAAATGCATGCTGACTTATTCCAGAAACCTAAACACACACCAGAAGAAGAAGGGAAACTATGAGAAAAGACAAGCTGTGTACTATCATTCAAGAGCTTCACAGTGTGCCGGAAAGAATCCATGACCCCCTCTCTCTTTGTCTCTTTCCCCTCTCTGTCACTTCATCTCTCCCTACCTCAACCTGATGCAGCGTGCTGTCCAGCTGAGTCAAAATGGCCTTCGTAGCATTTGCCTGTTAACAGAATGACGTATGAAGAGCCCAATACAATTTGAGTGAGTTGTCTCCTTTAGGAGTCCTCAAGACAAATATGTGATGGTGATCTGCACCAACAAAAAGCCTGGTTGTTTGTTTTTCATGAAGGCACCTGTCTATGGCATAAGAATATTAGCTTACCGGAAATTGCAGGAGTTTAGCATTTTCATGGGCCAACATGTCAAAGTGCTTAATTTGAATCTTCTCCACACCAATCCATGCCCACTGTGAGTTCGCCATCCATGTGAGTTCAGCTGCAGTTGAGTTGATGGCCAATGCGGTCAAGTTTTCTGGCTTCTTAACGCCTACAGAAAGAAGCGAAAAATCAAACAGTCGACACTTTTGCTTGACTCTCTCACTCTGGACTATCCGAGGAAAAGAACATTCATTTCAGGAAACAAACATCGCAGTGATCCGTAAGAAATCAAAGGTCTCCAGGCTCAAAGTTCTAAACAGTGAAAGGTATAGACTCTCAACAAGAAAAAAAACTAACATTTTTCTAGGATCCATAAAATTTGTTACTGCACTGATCGGAGTGCTTCAGCCTTTGACCGCTGGGGTAGAAAAAATATTTAAGAATTGATAAAAGACCATTTAGAATCTACCCCCATATTGTCATGTCAAACAGCTAGACATCACATAATAATAAAATGTCCCCTAAAGACAATCCCACAGCAATGGACACAAGCGTACAAAAAGACACAAAACGATTTTGTACTCCCAAAAATATTACCATGAACAGCATAATCAGTGGAAAGGAATAAACGACTGAGACAGCAAGTCAGGAATGACCGGAAAATGCTAAAGCTGATAACAAAACATTGGGAAGGTAAATTAATCTTAACTTTATGTCCTCATCTGCCCACTACTGAGCGTCCCTTGGTCGGCAAGTATTGTTTTTGCAGTTTTTTTTTATCAACTGATTTCTAATTACTATCTTTTTTTCTATGTGTATCTTTGAAGCATTTGCTGCGGCAGGAGTAGCGTTGCTTCTTCTTTGTGGTACGTAGACTCAACTACTTCAGTGCTTGAGTGAGCAGTGAACAAGCTTAATTGGCTCAGGACACACAGCTCTCGGATATGCTCTGCTGGGAACTTACGACAAATCTCTGCACACTGACTGGGCTTGCATTCTCGCTCTATACAGCCTGCAAAAGGCAGAGAGAGAGAGAGGGAAGGAATGAGAGGGACAGACAGACAGACACACACACACACACACACACACACACACACAGACAGACAGACAGACATGTACAGACAGAAAGGAAGACAACGAGGAAGGGAAGGAGAGAAGAAGGACTGAGGAAGGGAGATTGCATCTGTACAATATCTAAAAATGTTAGTCTTGCAACCGATAACACAAGTTGACAGCTTCGTTCTTGAATTAAGTCAGATCACAGTGATCTTGGTCCCAACACAATGTAGGTAGGCTGAGATGTGCCGTTTTACATAATACAGTGATTCAATGACCATAGACATCTCAACTCGCTCTTTCTCCACGGGAATACATGTAGCACCAGTTATTGAGATGGCAGTGAAGAACTGAGATCCGTCAGTTTGTCTCGGTGGGTCAATCAACTTGTAGCTTGCGGGATGGAAAGGGTACAAGTTTTGGAAGACTCCTGTCTCTGAAGGTGATCTTCTGTCTCCAATGGTGACCGCAAAGAAGTTTCACATACTTTGAGACTTGGAGCTCATTTGCATGGCTTGTTCTTCCTCAAGAGGGCCTTTAGACCAGCATTTAACGTTGATGGTGAAAGAGACAGCCTGTTGGTCCAAGTGTGACCTGGGTATTTTTCAAGGAGAGTAGTGGTTGTCGTTAAAAGGCGATTTGGCATCCTCTGCAGCATTCGCAATAGCTTACTCAGGCTGATCCTTATGTATGTGACAAACTTGAATCGGCCTCGACCACAAAGTCCAAGCAATTCAATCTGTGAGCACGACGATGGGAGGAGGATTTTTTGGGAGCTGCCGGGGCATTTGTACGAAGCAGCTTCAGTGGAGATGGAGCCGAACATTGTGTTGGTGAACAATCCAAAGGCCCGCACTTACTTTGCCCTTCGCACAAAAAATAAGGTTGCGAATTTGGTCAGGACCGTCAGCCATGGCGGTGGAAGCCTGAGATCACAGTGGATCAGGCCAGCCTGCTGGTGTTGGCTGGTACAGAGCTAGCGCACAACTGTGTAGATAATTTTGGCCGAGAAACTAAAACCGTCTCTGATAGTAGGCTTGATCAAGGACACCTCATCGTCCTGATCAATACTATTTTGAGGATGACACGGCAGTGCAATGGATAGCCCTGGTGACATCCATATCGCAATGCTTGAGTGTGTTTTATCAACTTAGTGAGAACACGATATCAAAAGTCGAGATTGATATCTTGTTGATCAAGCCGTCTGTTGTATGGGCCAATGCAGCTATCGATCCGCGAATTCGCTGGCCGAGATGCGTTGATCGCGTCAGATCGGGCTCCGAAACTTCAGATTTCCGTGATCGCCTGGACGTGCGCACGGGGCCAACCGTACCGAACGACAAGGGAAAATGGCGACCTTCTTTCCTAAGGAGAAAGACGAAGGCTTCCAGGATTATGTTGTCTTCCTAACGATTTGAGGACTTCGGATCGGCGGAATCACTCGATTTTTTCTTGATATGAAGAAAAAAAGGTGAGTGGCGCTCGGTAGAATGCATCGGTCGATTTGGTCGAATCTCACCCGATATCGATCGATATTGATCGGTATGCAAAAGTTGTAGGCAACATTGTGATATGTGGCTGCCAGGCAATTTGGTGCCATAGGTGTGAGTGTTGTTCGGAGAAAGAGAGCAAACGAAACATCCTTCATCTTTAATTTCACCGGTCTGTGGATCAACACCAACTTTCAACCAATTGCTTCCTTACTTCAGTCTTCCTGACCCCTACAGGCACAACATCAAATTTGGACCAATTACTGCAAGGGAAATGATTGCGTCCTGCCCTTTAAACCTCTGCCCAGCTCCAACCACATGTCTGCACAAGACTTATGGTGTGGTAACAAACAGAGTTCTTACATCACACGAAAGCCGGACATGTAATTAATTCTTACATCATGTCTTTCTCCTCATGTACCACCATTGCAACTTACTGCCAAATGGAATGTTTGCGAATCGAAGAGTATTATTTAGGAGATCGGCTTCATGGATACCCAGTGGTGTAATCTGGACAAATAAGAAAAGAAAGTCACTTGTGGGTGGAAGAACTTAATGTCTGGTATCACATGATAAGCAACTTTCCCCATGAGGAGTTTTCGTCATATTGGTGTATTAGTTTTTTCTTTACACTTGTTCTACAACCAATTGGGGTGATAAGCAAAACATAATCAGTTGGAGATGCTTTTGCAGATTACCTGTTTGCAAAGACTGTGGTGATATCATAAATAGTTAAAGACTGTGGTGATATCATAAATAGTTAAGCACTGTGGTGATATCAGAAAGGATCAAAGACTGCGGGGATATAATCCATTATCAAATACTGTGGTGATACCATAAATATATAAGGACTGTGGTGATGTCATAAATAATTTAGAACTGTGGTGGTATCATAAATTATCAAAGACTGTGGTGACATCATAAATTATAAAAGATTGTGGTGATATCATAAATTTGAGGCTTGTGGTGATATCATAAATTATTTAGGATTGTGGAAATATCACAAATAATCAAAGACTGTGATGATATCACACATGCATATAATCAAAGACCGCTGTGATATCTGAAATAAATAAGGACTGTGGTGCGAACACATATGATTTAGGACTGTGGTGATATCATGAACAATCCTCTGCAAGTTACCCATTCCCGTCGACCCCTGCATGTTGCTGTCCATATTTTGATGTTCATCCCTTTAAGATGTAACCCCTTCTGGGTTGAGGCTTTATTGACCAATTCATCAGAGTCAGTAAGTGTTAAAAAGTGGATTTTCGAATAGCCACTCTTGAAAAATCCGTGTCTTCCCTTGGTTTGCCCGTTGCGTTCAATCCTTGTCATTTCTTCTTGAAGATAAATTACAAGTTCTACTTTTTTTTCAGCCGAAGTGTTGTGGAAGTCACTTACAAGAACAGTTAGCAGGCCCGTGGCATCACTTGGCGCTGGATAGGAGAAACATTCTTCCCATGTTGGTTGGCGTTTCCTTTTGTAACGAATGTGAAATGGATTGGCTTGTCTGGCATCTATTACGAATTGTCCGCAGGGAACGCTATTTCGAACCAGGACGATTCCATATCCCGCCGTTATCCCTGATAAGTAGAAGATGATAAGGATAACAGAGAGATTAGTCCTCACATACATTGCTGTTTGACTTTCTTGTAAGTTTTGGCCTGCTGTTACCACCTCAATAGTAAGCATTAACAGCTGAATGGTCAAAGAACTCGCACACATTAGCATCCGTAGCGTGCACCAGTGTGCCTACACACATGGCATCTTCTGAACGAATTGTGTGGATACGGTGCTGTTTCCTTGAGATAACCACTGATGAAATCTGGCCTTTCTTTTTCATCATTGTTTCTGCCATATATGCCGATTACCTTTAATCCACAAAAAGCTCACCTCCTAAGGGCGGTCGTATGGAAAAGCCAAGTGCGATGACATCAGGATGAAAGCTGTCAAATGATACAATAGGCCTATCTGGCTGTGTGTCACGCGACCAATGGCCCGCTGTAGGGCAGCTATCAGGAACTACAAAGTCTGTCCAAAAACGATCATCCTCTGAAACTGAAAATGCAAGTCAAACCACAAAGAGTTATGAATTCCAAAGATATGCATTTCTTAACCCAAACTGGCCCCTACTACGACAGTACTTAGCAACTGGATGTGAATATGGTCACTCTCAATGAGTCTTGATATGATAACGTCCAACACAACATCATCAATTCAACATCTTGCATCCCAATAAGTCTAGTCTTCTGAACAAACGTCTTCCTCAAAAGTTTTAAAAGCCATTATATTCTGATCTTCAGACAAGCATGAGTGTCTAGCCTTCCATTCTCTGTGTGTGAAAAGAATGCCACAAAGCCGTACTTTGTGCACGATCCAAGATTACACAACTCACAAGTTTTTCACCTCAAACTCAATTGTTGATGAAGACTACGAAGCGTGCTAGCAACTCGAACGACGAGAAGTGTCTTGTGCTCCAATATTCTTAGTTAGTGTACAGGCTCATCGCCTTTCATCTGAGATCGATCCCTTGTATTGGGTAAACTCTGTCTTACCGGAGAGGATAGGCAACGGTGTCCCTGACTGTGGCAGTGTGACTTTGCACGGATCAGCTGGTGCACAAGCAGATGAAAGCATGCGAGAATTCATTGCTGGAATGTGAAGGTGATCATGAGGTGTGAACAGCTTTTTAGATACAAATTTGAATTGAAGATCGGAATGTGAAAACTCCAGGCAGTGTTTCAGGTAAATGAAAATTGCGTAAGTCACTTGTCAATCGCTACCGGTCTAGATCTAACACCAGGCAGACGCCAAACAACGTAGCCACTGTGTCTACGTGATGGCAAAGCAGCCTTTGCGCATTTACCCCTGCAAAGATTTTGAAAATTTGCTCCGCCCCTCCCCCGCTCACTCTCTCCCATGCAAACTCACTCAGGTTGTCCATACATGTATAGAGTTCGGCCGTCCGTTGCTTCTTCTTTTGTGTCGGCCAAATAGAGACGCTGCTCGTTAGTCTTTGTCACGACCAGTTCTTCATTTCTTTATCTAAATTGCAACAGTCACCCATCAAGCAGCCGCACATAGCCACTGAAATTGGTCATGCAACGAACGCTATTATTCCCCGGAGTCGAACATAGCCACATGTGCCCCTAGGTCAAGGTCGATAGGGAACGACAATGTTTAGTTCAGTGTACAAAAGAAGATGTTGAGAAGGGAGTCCAATGTTTCAGCCCGTCAGGACTTCTTCGGGAGAGAAAATGCATGGCAAAGCGATGAGATCTCCTTTTTCATCCTTCTTCGCGTAATCACGGTAACGGGAGTTGCTGGCATTTGATATAGCTGCAATCAACACCGGCATCTCACCTGTGGGCAATGGTGTGTTGTCTCCTGATGTCCCGTTCAAGTCAGCCTAGAAGAAGAAGAAAAAAACGTTAATTAGAACGAACCTCAATTAGCTTCAAGGGAAGAAAAAACCTCCCTTTTTACCCCTTTTCTAAATCTACGCTTGCAACTCCAGGTCTCCCGTCACAGTACAAATTCAAAATCCAACGTATTTCAAAGACACCGAGCATCCCAGTTTAATAGAGAGACACTGACGAATGCCGCCTGACGGAGCCGCGAGGCTTCACGTTGGAGCTTTTTCAAGTCTAATTTGCGTCGCCCTGTGCAGACGCGTCCGTGCGTGTCGCTGGTGGGGCCGCGTGTAGCCATCACGCTTCATAGCGGCGGCCGGTCGAAGAGGCAAGTGTCTATTTTTGTGGGTCTGTCCTTGTTTGTTTTACGTTAGCGTACAGGCAGGCCTCCTCCGTTAAGGAATGATATCACCGCAAGCGAGAAAACAGCTTCTTTGTGCAACTAAAACATTTAGTAGTGCCGATAATTCGCCACGCCAACCTAACATACAATAACATCCTCCAGAACACATATACACTGCGTTCCCGCCATACCAGGTGGTATCTCCTAAGCATAAACAACTTCTTTGTGAGCTCCCCAGTCAATACAACAGTTCTGGCAGACAAATCATGCCACGGTTCAAGCGATAAGTACGTGGGTCCATATTTTTTACTTGGAAACAATCCATCGAGAACATTCCTTCTTACTCATTTTGTTTCTTCTTCCTACCTGTGCGTTCACGGTGAGGATGAGAGCGCAGAAGACGCCCACGGCGACGAAGAACATGTTCAGGCGGTGGAACGACTAAACGCGCTGTGGATTTCTGGGCAGTGGAAATGTTCCTCCGATCCTTGCGAATGTGGGGATAGAGCGCTGGCACGGCTGAGCTCGAAAGCGCCTAGCTTGCTTACGACAGTGTCGTTGGTCCTATGGCCCACGAAACTCGAAGGCGTAGCTATGCTTTCGAAGCTCAAGCAAGTATGTGCCCACGGTCCGCAGTGCAAAAAAAAAAATGTGACACGTTTGCTAAATCGCTGGCTTCGCGCGCGGTAGTGGCGCCGGGCCCTGCCGCACGATTGACTGTGTGTGTAGCATGGTAAATGTATCTCCGCATAATCCCGATCCCCGGGACAGGTCTCGGACCGAGTGCAGCCCCGGGCGGTCGAACAGCTAGACCTGCACCGCGGCTGAGTGATACTCACGTGCAAACACGGAAATGCGTCAGTTGGGTCTGACGTGCTCTGTGCGCCGCGCTAAGGCTGTTCGCCACACCAGATGCATTTGGGATGACGTTCCACGATAAACAGTGATTGGGGGCGTCCCTTGAGAGGCCGAGTGAACGTGAACAAGGCTTGCTTCAAACCGAACGCTAGTACGAGCGGGAAATTCACATGTACTTCTGTACAACATCCGCGAACATGGAAAGGTGGTTTAGGGACAAATCGTTCGGTTACTAAGTTCTCGGCTGTGGTCTTTCACGACATGGCATCGTCTGTTTTAGTGTGTTGAAAGATGGTTTCTACGAGAAGTTCAACCTTTATTGAACACACGTTTGCAACGTACCAAGCCTATAGTCGATTCGCCGTTAGCCATCTTCTCCAATGTCTTTGCTGTACAGTCATTATTATCATCAGCTTGCAGGGACGGCACTGGCAGGATGGGTAAGGATTCATATGAGAGAGGAGAGAGCGACAGAGTGAGCGGGGGAAGAGAAGAGAGAGAAAAATAGCGATAGGGAGAGAGAGAAAAAGAGAAGAGAAAGAGAAAAGGAGAAGAGAGAGAGAAAGAGA
This sequence comes from Clathrina lutea, assembly GCA_028571005.1. NCBI lineage: Eukaryota > Metazoa > Porifera > Calcarea > Clathrinida > Clathrinidae > Clathrina > Clathrina lutea. Next base: position 9,685 of record JAOWAR010157214.1, read on the forward strand.
GAGAGAGAGAGAGAGAGAGAGAGGGAGGGAGGGAGGGAGAAGAAGGAGAGAGACAAAGAGAGAGGAGAGAGAGAAGAGAGAGAAGAGGGAGAGAGAGAGGTAGGGGAGAAGAGAGAGGGACGGGAGAAAGAGAGAGGGGAGAAACAGAGAGAGGGAGAGAGAGAGACGGAGAGAGAGAGAGAGAGAGAGAGAGGAGGGAAGAGAGAGAGAGAGAGAGAGAAGAGAGAGAAGTAGGCAAATGCACTTGGAACAAATTGTTCAAAAGCCCGTCAGCAATCAGAGATGTTAAATCACCATGGAACTCCCGTCACAACAGTATTGGGGATCCTTTCCAACGTCTGGGCTAAAGTCCCACCTGAAGCCATTACTTTTCCAAGCGCACTTTCCTTACTAGGCTTGTGTGGTGTCAGTGATTTTTGCCCTATCGCTAGTTTTCATCTACTGTAATCCCTCTATTCACTGTCGGAGGAAGGCACTCATAGAATATCCACAATTATTATTATGGCCAGCTGCAGGGCGGCTTCCACATTGGCCATAATAAGTACTCCGCGTTGGAGTTGGAACGAATTCCGCAGTGGAGTCGTGACGATCCGTCTGCACACTGGTTCCATGGTTTGGGGATTATGGGGAATCGTATAATTGAATACATACATACTGTGAAATAAAGGGAGAATTTCCCAAACTTTGTCAATTTGCAAAACGGCAGTTTGGACAGCGGAGATTTGGCCCTTCTTGGCATGAACAGCATTTCAAAAACTCCCGGAGTATCTCAATGCAAGTCGCTTCCAGGCAGAGCGTTAAGTACTGAATCTAGAATACTACGGTATACAGAATTCAACGGTAAGGGAGAACGCTGAAGAAGCTTAAGGATACATTGCGGACACCATCATTTCCGGATAGCTTGAACGGTTCTTCCAAGAACGCAATTACATCAGCTCCGCGTCCGGGGATTCAGAAGTCTGTGGGGGGGGGGGGGGGGGGGGGGGGCGGCCACTCGAAGCTCCCACTTAAAATTATTCCATTGAATTTTATTTCCAGGACCTCTCGTCGTAAACCAACCGAATTTGGACTCAAACTGGGGGTTTTCG
>JAOWAR010157225.1:0-10772 GCA_028571005.1 Clathrina lutea
CTCGTGTGCCTTTCAGCTGGCCGTAGGTTTTCTCTGAGAACAATCTTTGTAGGTTCTTCTTTACCTTTTGTGCAGCAAAAAAAAAATCGATTGAATCTGTATTGTCCACTAAGAGTGCTTACTCAAGTTCCATAACACCGAGACTTCATTTTCTTCTTTATCCACAGTATTGCAAGTTTATCACACTGCCCAGTCCCGGGCGTCTAGTACTAACATGTTCCATTTGGGATTTTTTTTCCTTTCCAAGATAAACTCTGTGTGAAAGCCAATAGTTGATCACAGGTGACTTTTGTACCTTTGTGTCTCCTCATGTTTACACTGTATGTCACCTTGGTGGTGTCAGACTATTGCTGATTAATCTGGGGTTTGGGTGAGGAAAAGCAATGATCTTCAAAATAAAATGCATAATTTGTTATTGGCTGTACAGAGAGTCAGAGTTGATGCACAACTATCCGACAAGAGAGGAGCACAGGAGCTAACGCAATTTTTTTCAAAATCCCACTGATATTTATATGCACTCTTGGTCCTGTGGCATATGATCAATGACACTATTTTGACTTGTGAGCAAACAGTTGGACACATATGCACATGCACACGTGTATACGCGCACTGGCACACATGCATTTGTTCGCTTGACTCAGTTGAGTGCTATCCAGGCTAGCTTGCTCAAACTGTGCCATAGGCTGAGAGTGCTGAGCAGTCTACTTGCTATTCAGATAGGAACTGCGCAAAAGACAGTATTCAAGCATAAAACATGTACCCCTCCCCAAAAAACACACTGCACATTTGGCTTTCCAACTAGTCCAGTAACCCCAAAATGGGAAATTAAAGGGATTTTGCGAATTTAACGCCTATCTCGACTACCAGACTGACGGATCCTATCGACAAGCCGCCACGATTATTTTTGTTTGGAACCACACAGTTTTGCAGTTTGCATTGCCTTTATAATACCATAGCAATGAAAACCTATGAAAAGCTATTCCAATTTTTGTAACTTCATGGGACTGGCTACCACAAGCAAAAAGCAATCAGTAGAGGTCATCCAATCCTGGCATTCATGGATTATTCAAGTCCCCCCTCCCCCAACCCTAATCTAGCAGCATGGGACTTCTTGGTGCGGCTGGAAAGAAATTCGACATTACGATGAATCTTGAATTAGTACATGTACGGAGGAAAGAAAATAGTTTTGGAGACTTTAATCGACTGGAGACAGAGTTGAAAAGACGAGAACACTGAGAGTTGGAAGAGTGTCAGGCACGTCATGTAAGAATGTCTTGGTGCGTGTGTGTGCGCAAGAAGGAGAGGGAGGCATTGTACAAAGATCACTGACATTGCAATAGACAGAGTCATAGTGGCAGTGTTCAGCAAGTGCTGTCTTCAGATTCTGCGTTTCCACAATGCTCGTTGACTTAAGTACACGAAGCTTTGCTTTTACCCCACCCATGATGAGGAAGTTGTATAATAGCGGGTTACTTAAGCTAATACGAAGCCACAGATTGCGCAGCTGCTCACCATCCCAGGGCGTGCACCTAAGATAGCGGGTTTATTCTCAGAACGTTTGCTCAAATCGCACGTTTCTTCTTCTTCCAAAAAAAAATAATAAAAAAGGGGACAAGATCATCGGAAAACAAAGTTTGCGAGGCCTCACAAGTTTCTCATTGACGAAAGTGATGCGGGCTTCGGAAGGGGTTGAAGGAGGGAGAGGACTGCCTGCCGGCGTGCCGGAAGAAGATAGCCACGACGCAGAGCATGCCGAGAGGTTGAATCTCGCCCCGACATCAGTTGGCCATTGAACCAAGACAGCATGCAAGACAGCACCAACACCACGTGGCCATTGCACAGCAAGCAACTGCCTCCGCAGCCGCTTCTTCGTCGCGGTGGTGACAATGGTCCTCTCTCACGATGTACACCGTCTGCTGCTGGGGAGGAGGAGGTGGGTACGCTCCGTGCTGAGGGGTGCCTCCGTAGCCCGGAGCGTACGGTGGTGGTGCTGCCTGTTGCACGTAGACTGGCTGCGCCGTGTACACAGTTTGCCCGGCTGGCATCTGTTGGTAGGCCATGCTCGTCCAAGCACCAAGGGATTGAATGAGACGAAGAAAGAACGCTCACTCCGCTGGTATAATGGAAGGGAGCAGGAGCGAACACGGCCTGAAAGGAAACCTGAGGATGACAATGCCTTTGCCAGCGCCGCAGCCAATCGCGCCCCTCCGCATTTTCGCCACAGTTTCCTCGGTCAATCTCTCTGCAGCTGCAGCTGATCGAATCCACCGCGTCGTGATAGCTTGATCTGGTGATTTCACATGGAATGACGTCACCGATTCAGTCTTGGCTGCCAGATGGCAGGCGACTGCAGACTGGTACCCTTCAGCGGTGAACGATCACGGCGCTTCTTTCTGGTTCCTTGCAGTCGATTATGTGTTTTGAGACGTGTTGGTTTACGCGCTCGCCAAGCCGTTGCGAAGTCTTCCCCACGTATCGGCTCTCACACTGCCGACACTCGAAAAGACAAACCACATTACTCAAGGAGAGGCTGGGGATTCGTTCCTTCGGAAGGCTAAACGCGTGATTGGTCTTATACACAGCAAGTACCTCATTAGCAAAATACGCCAAGCCGACCGCACCGTTCGTTCTTCTCACATGTTGCTCCGTTCTTCGACCTAGCCATGGCAACCGGATGACAAGCGGGCATAGTTTGGGACCGATATGCATGTCGTTGCCGTCGATATAACGTAATCCACTTGTCAAGGCCTGGGTAGCCATTCTTCAGCGAAATGCTACATGTACGTAGAGTATTAAACTCGTTCTCGACAACCGATGGCGAGCAAATGCGAATAATCCGATTCGCCAGCGCACGGACAAGGTTGATCTTGTATGTTGTCGGGCTAAAAGAGTCCCAAGGGCTGTACAGCCCAATAAAATGTAGGCTTCCGGTAGAGAGATGTTATGATTCCGGAAACACTACGCGTGACTCTAACATCCAGGAAAGGCAACCTTTCTTGTCACCAGCACCACGAAACCCTTTCTTTGAAGCCTGACGAAGACCATGGGAATCCTGGTGGAAACGTTGCAGCCAAAGAAACGGTTTCGTGGTGCTGGTGACAAGACAGGTTGATTCACAACAAACTCGCCCAGCAAGAAAATTGTCACTTACCCAGGAAAGGCAATGAACCATTCTCTTCGCCTTCATGGGTGAAAAAAAAAAAAAAGAATGCATCAAGTGGTGGAGTTTGGTACTGACTCTCCTGGCAATTCCTTTTTTAAGCTGACCAATTATGGGGCCAAGGACTTGTTCATCTCGCACCTTCCGTCTTCACCAGTTTCCCATATAATTTTGCGCCGGATTCAGCGAGTTCTTCAAGTTCACTCTCGTCCTTGACCTCCTCGACACCTGACGTCTTCCACCCTATTCACACCAAGCAGACCGAACCGACCAGCACCTTCATTTTGATCTCACAGTCATAGGTTATAACGCAGCTCTGCCATGCAATCCAACGGTACGACAAGCCTCTCCCTCCCTGGTTATGTCAGCTGCTGAACTCCAATTGAGCTTGTATGAGGAACATGCGTTTGATCTTCAACGTCGTCCGAGGGTGGAAACAACTCAACGAAGATTGCAATTTGCAAATACTTGGACATGTAAGTCCTCCACTTATACCGTAGTCCTGGACATAAACGTACTGTATAAACGTATATCACATATCATCATATCATCATAAACGTATATCACACACACACACAACACACACACACAACACACACACACACAGGGAGGGAAACTAAATTTATCACAAAAAAGAATAACGGTGAATGTAAGAACAATGTATACCTAGTGTATACCTTGGGGACACTACTTCTTATGGTACGCACAAGATGCGCCATGCAAAGCTTTTCCAAGGAAGCCTGGGAGTTGGTTCACAGTCATGGGTAAATGTCTTAATATGATTACTCACATTTGAAGGGCACGAGAGGCCTAAGGAGGGCCCATAAGGTGATTACGATGTGTTGTTCGCTCTATCTGTGTGTTTTGTGGAGTACGCAAGGCTCTACTTCCATCACAGTATTTGAGTAGTAATCTGCAGCATCACTATCACAGCAAAGGAAAGAAGCCTCGCCATTCTTGCATGGAGTCAGACGCCCAAAAACGGAGTGTTTTGCATTGGGGTTTGCTTGTAGTGGAAAAGGTCAGCTTGAAAAGAAACTGAGAGCTCTAGAAAGCCACTTCGTCGCAGAGGGCTCTGACGACTACGTATACCAACTACTCACATCTACAATGGAGAACATTTTGAAGATTGGGCGTGTCTTCACATCCTTTTGGCTGTTGGCAATCAGAAATGACTTCAGTCCACGGTGCTGAGCCTCTTCGTTCTTGGGCAGATGAGCAGCCCGGCTTAGGCCAACCATGTCTCAGTTCTGGGCTGGGATTCTTACAAACATTTCCCTTTCTGTTCGCCAATTCCACTTTTCATTTTTCTTCTCTTGGCTATTCACTTTTTTTTTTGAAATTCATCAATTTTCTTCAATCAAACTATTTTCTCTCTATTGTCACAACTCCTCTCTGGAGGGTGAAAACAAAACGGAAAGAAATGCAAAAAACCAGAAATTCATCACATCTCAAAAGCTGGTAGAATTTTCTCATCCACTCCAGCTAGCCACAACTCCACAAGAAACCTCTTCCAGGCAAAGCAGGCCATCCTCAATTTCCTCACTGGGTAGCAGCTCATTGAATCCAGCTAGAACCGGAATAGCTTTCAGTCGGAAGAATCTTTGACCATGAATTTTTCAGTGTTCCATCCTTTTCAAACACGAGGTTGATAAAGTATACTGGTTATGTTCAACAATAGACCTGTACATTTTCCACAGGAGTTTGAAAACCTTATAGACTTGCCAAGTGTCTATGTCGCACCACAGGCATTGGGATTGTCTATGTAGAGTACTGCCATGCATTGATACCCAGCCTAGTGGGCATGGTATGACACATGAACACAGTGAATAGCATAGTGCAATAAACGCCCCAAATGCCCTCCTCAGGCCCCTCGAGCTGACTCGAGTAATAAGGGGCCTTTATCCCAGACATTGTCTTGTTCTTGTTACAGGAATCACCATCTTATCCTGTCGATAAACATCTGGGTGCGTGTATATCGTATGCAATAATTTCAATTCTGAAAGTGAATTTTGTTCACCTTTTCTTTCTGGCGTGTTTGTTGAAAATCACCTTTTAAATCGCCGAAGTCCTTCCTGAGTTGTTCCAGCTCCAAACGTTGAACTCTGCCCTCGGTTGGCTCCACGGCCAAGTCAGGAGATGCCTCGCGGTAACTACCCGGACCATGAAAGCTGGTACTTTCTTTGTTGTGGCACAACGTCTGATGACCTGCCAGCAAAACCACTGACAAGTGAGATGAGCTGTTACTAAGAAACGTCGTGAACTAACTTTCATGGTAAATGTAGGGACAACATGCACCAAAACCTCCATGAGCAGCCCTCGCGAGTCTGATAAACCATGCACACAGGAAAACTGGCTTTGCAAATGACATGTTTGGCTTTTGATGTATTTGGAAGCATGTAAACCTTACATCTTTGAGTCAGAAGTTGCTCCTTGAAGTCGTCTGCAACAGCCATCAGGCCAACTTCCTTGAGAGCTTTCAGAAGGTTTGCACCGTTCGCTTGATCTGGCTTGCTCTGGCAAAACTTGGTGAGAACAGTATGGGCCACGTCATGGCATGTCCATCCTGTCTTCCAGACTCTGAGGCTTTCAAGATATGCATAGCCTCCACAATTGACCCCCCGAGTCAAGGAGAATCACCGCCAGGCCCGTGCAGTCTTCCTTCTGGTTGATGTTTAAAGAAATTTTCCATAGCAACGGGTCGCCTTCTCTCAAAACCCTTCCTTTGCCATAGCCTTCTGTCAAAACCCTTCCTTTGCAATAGCTTTGACAACGATTGGGGGCTGCCGAATTGTCCATCGCTGGTTGGTGAAGCCGGCTCTATAGCTATGGAGATTGAAGAGAGAAAAAGACGACAGAAGAGAAACAAGCGAGGAGAAAAACTTGCTCCCAATTTACACTATAGGGGTATGCAGCCACCCTCATTAGGCAGAGCGTTAGGAATTTACAATCACCCACAACCGAGATAAATGAGAGCAGATAGATCTAAAGGCTATTCATTTATTATTATAGAAAGGGCCCCAATATGTTTAGAAATTCGCATATCGATCAAAATCAGGTGATAATGATGAGCGAGTTTGATCGAATTGTATTTATCGCAATCCCTGCGATGACGACAGTCATTTTCGTCAAGACGAAGAAATGGGCACCGGACGGAGACCAGGGAGTAAAGGTCACACTCACTGGCAGGAGCACCCCTCACCGATGTGTTTTTCGCAAGAGGTGTTTTGGGAGTACTCTCCAGTTGCTGAGAAATCTTGGAGGTCTTTTCCCGATGCGGAGGGAGAAAGGTCGCCGAAAAGCAGAGTAGTTTGCACAGGGAGTGGGGTGTTTTGGCACTGCGCCAGTTAGGAAAAGCAACGTTTATGTATGTTGTATTTTCGTGAGATGCTTTTGTGAAGGTGACCGGCTGAAGTGAAGTGGGGGGTTGGAGGAAGGTGGGGCTGAACGAATGTTACAGTGCGCCAGCAAAGTGCGCTCTGCGCGGAAATGTCCGAAGGGGGCATCGCTATTGGTCGATCGCGCCGACTCTCCACGTGATCGAAGGCCTTTGGAAGTGCTAGGAGGCTGCAGCTGAAGGGCAGCGTGTGTGCCATGTCAGGAGTTGGAGTGCCAACGCAGCAGGTGACGATAGACTGCAGCAGAGCGCGAGCGAAGACAGTAGCGGGGCAGCTATAGCTGCAGATGTATACGTACGACGGCGCGTCGCTCGATCGAATACCGGTGTTCGAACACAGCGTATGCGTATGAACGCAGGTTGCAGGGAGAAGCAGCGAAGCCCACGTGAAGGCAGCAGTGAACGATAGGCGGCAGTGGAGCTCGAGTGAACGCAGAATTAAATTATCGAAGCTTCAACGCTCAAGAAGGACAAGAAAGCTAACGACTCGATCCATCACTTTGATTCCGAAAAACTGGTCGGTATTGGTAGATGACCCATCAATCGCTTGCTTGATTTGTAGTATCGAGAGATACCACACGAAGACTAAGTTGTTAAAGCAGGGTGAAACATTTTCACATACCTTTGTGCAGGCTGCAGCAGCCTTGGGCTTCGTCGACGTCGGAGACGCTAACTTGGTACGGTCACCTCGTAGGTGAAGCGGTGTCCGATGTTCTGCCTGCACATAAATCCCAAATAAAGCTGGTTTCCGTCTCAATCCACATCTCCTGCTCTAAGGGAATGCTAAGCTCTTCCTCAACCAGTTGTGCAAAGCTGATCCCCTCCCGGCCCATTAGTGTTTTCGTATCTAACAAGTAACGGAACTGTCCTTGTGAGACTTGGTGGTGGTGGTGGGGGAGGGGGATCAGCTCTGTACGACTGATTTTGCACGTACTTCGACAGTTACCGTGCTGTGGCAGGGACGGAAGAAGAGAAGCTTTATAAGCCGGTACGCCAGCGCTTGGCGGACGATCTGAGGTTGAACGACCAGTACGATCGCTAGTTTAACCGGGCTGTGTGTCTCTATGTTCAGCTCCGATTAATCGCTGAAAGCCAGAGTACACTGCAGATCGCTGTCTGCGGCGACGAGGCGGAATGGCCAATGCAACGCGCTGAACGGAGAATGAGAGATGGCCCGGACTAACCGGAAGTCCTTAAGCGTCGTCTATTGCTCTCAGCTCGGTTTGGGCTGCAGTGGTGAAAACTGTCTTATGACTGTCCGACTCTCGTTATTCGAATTTAGCCGCTAACCGAAACACGTAGAGTTGTACTGCCCAGCCTAGCTATACCAGCCTGATACCGTTGTTGCAGTTCTTGTTCCATATTCCCCACGCCGCGGAAGCGTCGCTTCGCTGAAGCACAATACATGGTTGGACTGCGGCGTACGCGTTGTGGCTGCAGTGGTTTAACGCACCTACACGTATTATCTGGGCTGGCTCTCTGGTTCTCTGTGGGATTTTCCCAGCAGTCCACCTTTCGAGATACATGTATGGATTATCAGTTGCACCGCACATGGCGCAACGCCGCGCACTCTTAAGGGGGATCTAGATCGTGTCTCATGGCACTCCGCATGTACGTGTTCCTGCGCACAAAGCCTTTAGTTTGATCAAAAATAAAATGGCATCTACTGTCATGGCAGGTACATGTAACATGTAGCAACATGCGGAAACACAAAAAGAATAGAAAAATGTAGGGGTTGCTGCCAGCTGGCGGTTCTCGGACCCCGGAGTGTACCGCTCAGTGCCTTTCGAAGAAATGGACCCGCTACGGTTTCCAAGATCGTAACTGATTACCATTCCTTCATCTTTGGATCTTCCCTCGAGCACGGAAGTGACTTCGCATTTCACTTGGGCCATGCACTCTTATTCTTTCGAACTTTCCCGGAAAGAGCGAGCTGGCTACCCATGATTGCCCTTCGATCCCTGTTGCAGATGCTCACACATACCAAAATAAAAAAACTCAGAATGCATGCGTGAGGAAAATCCTGAACATTATGTTATTCCATGGATGGCCGACCAATAATCATATCGGTTACAACAGGAAACCACGAATGTGAAACGTTACTGCAATAGCCGTGTTGATGTAGCACTGCACCTTGGCCAGTAGTATTGACATTGACTACCAAGGGTTGTAGTGGGCAGACATTGTCGATGATTATGACTTTAGCCAGACAGACCACCAATCCATGGCGTGCATGCACATGTGTCACTGCCTCAGAACATGCTTGCTTATTGATGATGAATTGCTTGCATGACGAATAGGATATTCTCTGATTCAAACAAAAACTAACTTAAATGAGAAGATGAAGAATAGTGACAAAAGCTGAAGTACTGTGAACGGACTTGTCAACCCATCGATCATTGATGAAAACAGAGAGGAACAAAGATGGATGCTGGTAGGTTTCATCCGATGGTCAGGTGCATGGGTAGAGGATAGATTAGCACTGGAAATCCCATTTCACCACAAAGGGAAGGCAACCAATTGAAATGCAGATACAACAACCAAAATCAAAGTACAGGTGAAAGGACGTCGCCGTTTGAAAAGAACCTTAGAAAACTTTAAAGTAGGTGATGATATGAAATCTGCCTTTTAAGAGCTTCCAAACCCTTCAGTTAGACTGACTAGAAAAAGATTATACTTCCTCTCAGAACTTTCTTCAACAACCTTCCTTTCTTTCTCACGAAGACTCTGGCTTATCTCAGCCTTGATCCTCAACATTCTTCTCAAGTTTCTTCATCCGGTGCGAAGGTGTATGCTGAGAACAAAAAAAACATTGGGTCATGTTTAGCAGGAGAGCCAGCACAGTACGAGTCAGGACATTTCAGACTTTTCATGACAATTGGGCGCTTTGTGCGAGGGGAGGGCCTTCCATTGCAGGCACATGGACAAATCCCGCTGTGGTCCACCAATAGAGTCAGCAGAATTAAGTTTACAAGTAATGTAGAGGACTAAAGACACAGGTTTCAGGAATATGACTGAACTTTGGCAAGACTAAATCATTTCAAGATTTGAGATCATTATCCTATACTTGATATAAATGCCAACGAGTGTTGACCGACAGGGTGAGGTCTGTTTGATTTGGCAATACTTGGCCATGACTCTTCTAGCTTACCCTCCTTTCCCCTGAATCAAGATGTCAATAAAGCATGGCTGGCTCGGCATCTTCCACAACAGACCTGCACATTATTCCTTGACAATTGGAACAGGTATCACTTGCCAGGTTTCTATGTGGTACAAATCCCCTGTGCTGGCATGGTTGGCTCTGTGGCGTACTGCCTTACATGTACAAAAGCCCTGGACCCCATCGCATGACACATGAATGCAATAAATGGCACATAGTGAACACCCCGGGAGCCCTCCTTGGGTCACTCTGTTCCTTTGACAACTCGAGCTTTTTCAGACAATATCGTACAGTTGTAAAACCCTTCAGATGATGTATCTTGCATGCCAGAGAGCTGGCTTTGTGCTATAAAGTGAAATTTAAATGGGCGCAAAAAACTATTGGTCATAGTTTGAGGCCTGGAAATCTTACATGTCTCCGGAGTCAGAAGTTTCTCCTCAAACTCGTCTGCGACTGCAATCGGTCCAACTTCCTTGAGGGGTTTCAGAAGTTTTGCACCGTTTCCATGCTCAGGCTTGCTGCGGCACCACTGGGTGAAAACAGCACAGGCCAGCCCATTGTTTGTCCACCCCTTCTCAAAGACTTCACCCGTTCTCAAAGGCTCCACCCCTTCTCAAAGGCTCCAGTGTTTTCAAGAAATGCAGGGCCTCCACCATTGAACCCCTCAAGCAGAAACGCCGCCAGGCCCTGCATTCTGTCGTCATGCCGACGTTTGAGGAAATGTTGCACAGCAAGAAGTCACCTTTTCTCAAAACCTAAAACCCTTCCTTTGCAAAACCCTTCCTTTGCAAAACCCTTCCTTTGCAAAACCCTTCCTTTGCAAAACCCTTCCTTTGCAAAACCCTTTCTTTACAAAACTCTTCCTTTACAAAGCACTTCCTTTGCAAAACCCTTCCTTTGCAAAGCCGGGGGATGCCTGTTTCACCGCTCTCTTTCTGTTTTCTTGCTAGATTTGCGAGGGTTCCGGATGGACTGTTCCGCGTGTTCTTGCCGTGTCTCTCGACATCGCCAAGTATCGGCCACTAGGGGGAAGTTCCTACCTTGACCTACCCGCC
>JAOWAR010157236.1:0-10771 GCA_028571005.1 Clathrina lutea
TAAAATAAAATGGCATCCGGCGCGGCCGATCGCGGGGAAGAGCCGGTCGCAGCTGCGCAGCTGGCTCGAGCTCGCTCGCCTCCGTCCAGCTCCAGATCTTTCAACCGCGACTGGGTCTGGCCGCCATCTTAAAAATCCCCACATCAAAATGGCGTTTTTGCATACATCCCAGAGGTCAGAATGGCGTGACACTGCCGCTTTAATATATCACAGCAGCACCACTTATTTCTTGACACCAATCAGAAAAGCACCGTGTCGTGTCTATTTTGTAGGTATGGTATGGTTTGCATATCTATGCAACCATTCACATTCTTATACTGCCAAAGGACAGAATTACATCCCAACGTCTACCCCCACCCTTCAACCCCGGGCACTTTTCAGCAATTTAGTTTACTGTCATGAATGCCAACTTTGCGCCAGTCGCTATGCCCCAACATCTCACTGACTGCACTAAGCAAAATGCTCGACCAAGCCACAACATGCCTTTTTCTAAAAGCCAAGGTCTTAGGCTGGACAGCGACCACTAGCAGTCAGCCATTGCATGCAGCCTTGTGAGGAACGGACCGTGCGGACTGGCCTTCCCAGACAGTGACTTTGCAATTCTCAAGATGTCCAGATCCAACCACCATGCGCAGGTGCTGGAGGCAACCTACATTTAACACTCTTTAGCCAAGTCTGTTCTAGAATAAATCATTTGTCATCTTGCTGTAGATGTTCCGTGAAAAGAAACCAATTATGTCAGCTGCAGTATCCCATCAGCGTCTTACTTAGCGTCTTGGTAGGACACCTTGCGACCTGACTTATCAGCTTAGTTTCTCACTGTAAATGTATAGTTCCATCCACCATTTCCCTGTACACTTCTGATGACAAAGGAAGAAAATGTCTGAAGTTCAAGTGATTTCACTGGTGGTTTTGTAGTCTTTGCAATTATTGTATAAGCCTTTTCGGTCATGAAAACTTGCTCAAAATGAATGCAAGCATTAAAGGATTATCATTATATTGGTATGCTATGTATTGCCAGTTTATGGAAACCAACGGCCTGCGATAAACATTGGCATTGGGTTTAAAATGAAAAGACTTTTCCTTCTTTCTAAGGTGACCAGCATCATTCCTCAAGCAAAATTCCGTGGTCACGGAGTTCGGACATTGCAACAGAATCGACTTTGATTAAACGTGGCCGCTCTACAAGTATGTATAACAACAACCCCAGCCACTTTTGCTTTGTAATGGCTCCCTTCAAGTTCCCCAGGTGGCTACGCTCATTTCAAATGGACATGCAAGAACAAGCTTTTACTGGCAGTGCCTCAAAATCCTTAGCCAAGAAAAATGAACTGAAAGAGAACATTATTGGAGTTCTCCGTGATTGTTCCCATGACAACCTTAGAAAGAGGAGAAGAAGAAATGAACCATGGGGGGGGGGGATGGGGGCTCGAACCTGTAGCGCCATTTGATAGCACAGCCGGGATGCCCATACCTCTCCATGAAGGCAGTTTTGTTGGCTGAGTGGCAGGGCAGTTACGATCTTGGCATTCCGACTATGCTAGGCGGTGGCGCCGCAGGCTCGAGCCCTCCCAACTTGTCATTTATTCTACTTCTCTTTCTTTGGTCGTCAACTTTCTTTCTGTATTTCCTACGTCAATATTCTTTTTCTCTCGCGCTGGTCCGCAAGGCTTTCTAGCTATGTCTTCTCTTCACAGCGCCGCTTTCGGCAGCTCTTTCCTCCTTCTTTGTCTTCTCCCCACTCCCTTTCCCCTCTCCTGGGACAAACGTGTACAGTTGGAATGCCCATAGCGCTCCACCAAGGCAATTATTGTTGGCTGAGTGGCAGAGCAGTGACGATCGTGGCATTCCGGCTGTGCTAGGGCGAAGGGGCCGCAGGTTCGAGCCCTCCCCGAGTGTCTTTTCTTCTTCTTCTCCTCCTCCTTCTTTTTCTTCTTCTTCTTCTTTTCCTTCGTCTTCTTCTTCTCGTTCTAAAGTCAGCAAATTTCGTTCTGTATTTCCTTTGTTCCAAAAACAGAAATAGGATAGCTATGGACATTGCTCTTGACCCCTTTCGAAATCAGGTCAATGGTTCAATTATGAAAAACCCTGCATCGCCGAGCAGGTACTGAAATTTTAGCTGTTGAATGAAGATTTTAAGGGTTACCTATGTCACATGCAACGCATCAAAGGAGTGACTCCTTACCTGCAGGGATGTGAAGGGAAGAAATCTGACACTTAGGAAGCAAACCTGCCCACATCCGATGAAATATTAATTGTTTGAGCATGCAGCTGTGAATTATACTGGTCAGACTATCAAGATGCAATAATGCAACTCTTGGATTGATGACGGATGAAGGTTGGTAATCCTGCCAGCAAATAAACTTATTAGAGAAAAATATTGATAATTGCTTACATCCCGTTTAACTCAGCTGAGGCTGGAAGCCAGGCAGACTAAAGTCGGCTTCATGGTCCACTTAGCCATCATGTCATTGACCCTCAAGAAGAGATGGTCAGTGGGGCAGCTGCACGAAAGGCTCTCTGAAGTGAGTCAACACAGTAGTCCACCACCTGGAAGATTTCCCTAGCCATATATTTTAACTTCCCTCTAATTCCCGCTAGCATTAGTGCCTTCATCTGGACACTCCACATGGACAAAAGATAACACTAGTTGTAATGAGAAAACTATAGCGTTGCGTCACTTTCTTGAGAATGATCTGATAGTATACAGCGGACTGCGAACCCACGAATAAGATATGTGAGAATGCCACATGTAGAGAATAGTGTACTTCGGAAGAAGTTGTGTATATTTAAGACATACCTAAACGAAACAAGTAAAGTCAGGACATTATTTATCAGCAAGACAAAAGCCAGTCAGAAATGGAGACGCTGTGCTATTCAAGCAAAAAGGCCGAATGTTGGGAGAGACAATGACGGTTAGACGCACAGTACAAAATTAGAAAAAGAACTACCTTCTCCAGGATTTTTGAGAGAATGTTGGTCAAGGATATACCTCTGTTATTGGAGGGAAGGGATGTGTCTCTCTTTCCAGGCTTCTAAATTGGAACAATGTTACCTGACTTGAATTCCCTGGGCAGCTCTCCCGTTGTCAGCGATTCATAGATAAGGGCAGATATTGGAGTCGCAACGGTCTTCGCAAACTATTTTAGTTCCACTGGGCTCAGACTATCTGGTCCTGATGATTTATTGGACACTAGCTCCAGTAGGTAGTGTTCAACCTCTGATGGGGACACGGGTTAGAATTCATGGAAGGAAAATTTGTCGGCAGGACCACAGGGGAATTGGCATTTAGGTCCAGGGTGATGAAGGAGGTTTTAGAAATGTTCTGAAAGCAGATAGCCCCGTTGAAGTATGGGAGTTCCTCCGATTGGCATTCGGCATCCGAGCTTCCCCATACCTGGCTGGTCACGCATAGAAGGCTACAGCTGAGGATGCTGGTGACAAATGCAGTTGTGCAACGAGGGAGGCCATTTACTATAATTTTTATGGGACGACTTCCTCCATTCACTGTGCAATGGGGAAGTATGAAAGGCCACACGAGCGGAAATGTAGGCAGTCGTTGCAAATGGTGGCTTCCAACTTCGAAAATGGGCAAGAAACAGTCCTGAGGTTTTGAACTCTGTCCCCTCAGAGCTGCGGTCGCAGTCAGCAACTGTGAACATCAGTGACAATGAGTCTGTCGTCCTGTCTTAGACGCTAGGTGTGACTTGGTCACCACTAGATGACACATTCTCATTCAACTTTCCAGTCCCTGAGGAGGTCACCTTCACACGTCGAGGAGGCTGCGTCAATTTGCTCAGCTGTTTGATCCGCGTGGGCAGTTGCAGCCTTTCACCATTCGCAGCCGCGTCCTCTTCTTAGAGATATGTATCGGTGGAAAAGACTGGGATGAGCCACTGCACGAAGACCATTGTCGACGTTGGCAGCGATAGTTCAGCGAGTTTCCGAGCCTATCAGGGACTGCGATAGAAAGGAGCTTTCGCAGCTTAGGGAGCACAGCACCCTTGTCACTGCATACATACACTGATGCCTCAGAGTTTGTATATGCAGCAGCCACCTATGTCCGAGAAGATGGTTACCTGTCTCGCGTCACTCTCGCCATGGCTAGAGCCCGTCCATCACCGATCTAGCGGCGTTCCATACCTATGCTTGAGCTACAAGGAGCAGTACTCGGTGTCAGACTTGCGTGCACTGTTGCCTCGGCATTAGGCGTGGACTCCAACGCTTGCTATTTCTGGACGGAGTGAATGAACGTATATAATTGGGTCCGGTCGCCTAGTCACAAGTTCTAGATGGACGTCGGAAGCTGCATTGCCGAGATCCAGGAACAGGCAGTCAGGAAACTGTGGCAGCTCGTTGCAGGTCGTCTGAACCCTCCAGATTAGCCTACACAGGGCCTGTCAGCAGCACAGCTTCGAACCTAGGAAGTGCGGTTCCATGGTCCGTCGTATCTGTCTGGCTCTGCCGAGAATTGGCCGAAGAAGCAGATCATCGTGCCACCGAAGTCCTAGGCATGTCTTAGAGCACCACGCCTGCTACATTCACCAGCGTTGGACGTTTGGGAGCCTTGCAACTTCATCCAGACCGGTACTCATCATGGAGACGACTAAGTCGTGTCACTGCCTGGTGTATCCTTGTCGTCAGGGCTAGATGTACTCAGCTGGCAAGTAACCTCTATGTGCTGGTAGATATTGAAAAATGAGAAGCTGTAGCTGTGCCAGAGCTATCACCTGAGGAGATTGAACGTGCCAAGCATGTCTGGATTGGCCAAGCCCAACTAGACACATACCCTGCTACTAGTCCAGCATTGGCAAAAGGCGTAGATGACCCGTCTGGGAAGCTAGTCAAGTTGCAAACCTTCATGGACCAAGCAGCTAGTGTTCCACTGCTGAGAGTTGGTGGTCGTCTACAGGAGGCACGCCATCTTCTACCGAGCCTGAAAAGTCCCATCATCCTGCCATGTGATCATCGAGTGACTGAGTTGATCATCCGGGATGAAGACAATCGATGTGGTCATGCTGTCGGCACAAACCACCTCCTGTCCAACCTGAGCACCAGGTACTGGATAGTACAAGGCAGAGTTGCCGTTTAGGCTCTATGGAACTAGTTTGTATCATGCACGAAGCAAAGAGCGTCACCCGCTACACCGTAGTGGGTGTGCTTCCTATCTTTCGGACTTCAGAGCCGTTGAGGGCCTTTGCCAAGACTGCGATGGATTATGCTGGCCCATTCATGACGCGACAGGGATGAGGGCGAGTACAGATGATACGGTATACGTTTGTCTTCACCTGTCTAGTGACTAAAGCTTGTCACTTTGAAATGGTGTATTCACAGGAAACTGATGTGTGCACATGGCTTTGACACACTTTTGCAAGCGTAGATGCGTCTCAGACATTGGGTCAAAGCTTGTGGCAGCCTACTAGGAGATGCGTATCGTGGTAGAAGCACTGGATGCAGCTCGTATCTGCTACATGACGCCCGGGTAAAAAGTCCGTTGGCAATTCAACCCACCAGCAGTGCCGCACTTCGGAGGCGTTTTCGAGACAGTAATCTAGTCGATGAAGCGTGTGCTGCAGAACATACTTTATCGTGCGGATGTCTATGACGAGGAGCTGCACACAGCGCTGGTTCAGGCTTAAGCGCTAATTTACAGTCGGCCCCCCACTACCCTGTCTACCGATGTGGAAGACCCAGCTCCGTAGACGATGCAACATTTCTTGGCCGGTCATTCTAAAATGACCCTTCCTGTCGAACTGGCTGCTGACCTCGGTGGACATATCCACCCTCGATGTCGTTGGAAGTATATCCTGTTGTTACTTCAGATCGAATGGAAGAGATGGTTACACGAGATTGTTCCTAAGCCCAACGTACGTGCTAAGTGGCGCCGACAGCGTAGAAATGTGCAAAAGTGAGATGTTTTGCTCGTCATGGAGAAGAACACACCCAGAAGTCATTGGCCATTGGGGAGAGTCGTGGATGTACATCCCGGAGCTGTTGGCATTGTTCAGGTCATTGAAGTCCGAATTTGCGGTAAGGTGTACCGTCGCCCAGTGCGATGTATGACCTCTTTGGAAGATGATGCCGTGTAAGAAGGGCAGAGGGAGAATGTGCCGGGATGTAGGCTATGATGGACTGCGTTGAATGCCATCATGACATTTAGTTTCATTGTAGGTCTACACAGCTGTTTTCTCGTTTATCCTGTTCGGATTAACTCCAGAGGGAGGAAATGTTGGGAATGTTCAGTTTTTGGAGGCTGCCTTCCTACTATATTTTGCAATCTTTGTTGCTAGGCAATGCGCCATTTTTGTGCTTGTCGGTGCAGAATCGCTTGAGCATGTACTTTTGTTTTTGTGTGTTCCTTTTTATTTGGTTGTCGTTCTGTGGTTGAGAACGCCACGGTGTTCCTTTTTCATCTATGCTAGTAAGAGAGGTGCGCCCGTGTCTAGAACAGGTACGCTGTTACACATGTTTAGAAAGGAATGCAAAAATTTTATATTTGATACGTACGGTTCTTCCTGGGATAGCATCCTAAGGTTTGGGTTAAGACCGTGGTAAAGAAGCCATGGACGGGCACGGAAACCGGCCAAAGATACGACCAGTGGGGTCTACCACGGGTAAGTCCCTTTGTCCATCCTTGCCCGTCTCCATGTTTATCTCAGACACACAGACACTCTGCTTTATCGATATAGCTGTGCATGTGTGAGAAAGGAAGAAAGCAGCAAGCGACAGGGGAAAAACATGTGCCGCGACCCGGCTCAAACCTGGGTCTTGGGGAACAGGCCTCACATGCTATACACACCAGATCACCACGGCACGACGCGCACTGATCGCCGATCCCAACGTTTTGCACCCATGCGCAAAAATGTCCACATGTGTTTTGCAGGACAATGTACACATAGGTATTTTGGAAAGGGGCCGACAACACTCAGATGGATTCAGACCCATCACTACACAGCCTGGAACATGGACCTTGAAACATTTCTACTCCCCAAAAGAAGCACTGTGGCGGCATTTCGCCACATAGGCTTCTGCAGTTCGAACCTTGTGGAGAGCAAAAAGTTTGCTGCAATTCCTAGATGGAGAAAAGTAGAACCAAACTGAAAAGAATGCACAAATGGTAAAAGTGGTAAATGGGAAAAGTCAGACGTCGTCCCCTCACCACCCACAGGTAGATGTTCACGCAGGGACTGCCATCCAGAAAATCATAGCACTGCTTTGCAAGACCTCCCAGAAAGAAGTCGTAGGGTTTTGGGCACTCTCGGTATGCAGTCGCTTGTTCCACCACCTTGCAGGTATTTTGCAACCAGAGGGCGCACCTTTGCTGATCAGCTGGAGTCTGCCACACATCGTCTACAGTTAGAGATCATCCTACAATTTCACACATCTACCAGGGCTCTAGGGTCACTGCAACTGGGACAAGACGTCGCCATCTAAAATCCCTAAGCTTCTGCTGGGACAGGATTGGGACAGTGATCTGTGTTGAGGATCATCGCACTTACCGAGTGTGACTTTCGTGTGGCAGAGTCCTGTTGCGCAATTGCCGCTTCTTGTGACCATTTCTTTGCATGATGTGGACGATCACTTCTAAAGTTTTGCCTTTCTTTCTTTTTCTATATTCACCTAATCATGTTTTAGTCAGATTTTCTTCATCTTGAGGTGGAAGTGTAAACCCCGACTAACTCGTTCACGAAGATAATATACCTTGAGAGTTCGTGCCTCCAGATCTGCTCCGTTCTGCAGCAGCAAATCTAGCACTTCTGGTGTGCCAAATGCAGCCACATAATGGATGGGCTGATGTCCATCCTGTATGAAGAAAACAACGGAGACAAGCGATGACACTTGAAATTGCCAGTATTTAATTTGGCGTTTTACGTTAAAAGTTCAGGGCTTGGGTGGCTGGGGTTGGTTTCATCCATTACAGCACTCAAACTCCTTTTGAACCTGCACACGTTCAGCTTGCCTTTTCTCTACTGATAGTTCTTCTGATTAGGTTGAAGGCCTGGCTTGATGACCCTCTACTGTGTAATTACAGATATTCAGACAGCAATCATGAAGTATTGAACGAGAGGATTTATTTGAAAAAACGTTTCAGCATTCTACGCCATTGTCAGTTACACACGACTGACTTGCACGCACCATACTTTTAATCAGGGACATCTTTTTTCATTTTATTTAACACACAACTGGCACACACTCGCCACAGCATTTATCAGGGGCATTTCTTCCTTCGCTTTATTATACAGACGATAGCAAAGAAGGCTGAAACGTTCAAATCGTTTCTCCTCACTATGCACAGGTCATGTCTGAGTATCCTTTTTTGGATAGCTCCTCTGTCTTATGCATGGTCGTTCAGCTGCATGGGCCAAAACTATTTCGAGGATTAAACATGTTACAACCGACCAGTGCCAACAGAAACGTTTTTTATTCCGATTTTAACCAAGTTTGAAAAGGTCTTTTTGTGTCACCCCTTGAGTATTTATCGACTTGTATCGTTTTTTTCACATAAATTATTTCACAGTGAAGTACTTTAGAAAGGGGAAAAGGTTCAGCATAGGTGATGGTAATTCCCTGAGAAAATAAATCAGTCTACGCACACAGGAAAGGACTTCCTTCATCAGGGAGTTACTAACGTCATGAAACAGCCAGTGACATCATTAGATGGGTAAATGTCATTCACGTTGGTTGATAGGATGTGGAATTATTTTCCGCTGTTGCTTATTACACCTTTCTATACTAAGGTTTTGCCCTTTATTCACTGTGGAAGTAATCTTTCCGAATGCTAGAATATTTCAATAGAAACAAGGACCAATAGGAGCAGGAAGTAAAAGACTGGTGGAAGGAGGAGTAGTCCCTGTTGGTTAGTGCGTCATGTGCGGGCTTGTTGATCCAATCATTGGTAGTAACCTCTAACCTGTTTAGGATTTTGATTGCTCACAGTTTGTATGTGCCTTCCATGCTCTCTCTCCCTGGTCACTATCCTATTCGGTATCAATTCTGAATACCGATCTCTCTCACACTCTTTCTCTTTCTCTCTCCCTTCTAGAGTTGTTATGCGAGCCGGGGAAACTGTGATTGCCAACATCCAAGAAATAATATTTTGGCAGTAGCAGGGACTCATACTCAGGTGATATTAGGGGCCCGGGTCGAGATCCAAAATGGCGCCCGATTTGCTGGCCTGCATATCACGGCCATGGTCAGACCCGCACGTAAAGTACTACACTGCAAAGAATGCTAGAAGTACAATGTACTAGATATGCATGTAGTGTGAATATGCCGATGTTGAAGGTCATGCAGAAAGTCTTTCTTCGGCTTGCCAGGCTGATCTTGCCGTATTATTTTATATCCAGGAAGCCTTCGTTTGTGGCAGGAAAGCAGAGGAACATTTTCCTCTAAATGTTCAAGATTGGGTGTGCAGCTCAGAAGAAATGTGAAAGATATACAGTGGAGTACAGAGCATTATGGATGGTATAACGGCTTTACCAACGGGTAGACGTCCACTTTAGGAAGTCTTTATCCTGTGTTTTGGGTACTTCAGCATCCTCTCCTAACTGTGCCAGGTGAAATTCAAAGAAGAGGCTAGTCTAGCCCCCTTCATTTTAGCCACTGACCCTATTTACGTGGAATCCTGGGAGAGAACATGGGAAGGGAAACTTGTGGCAAATTTTAGGGCGTTTTCTGAGCTCAAAACTGATCTGATTGCACCGAAGTTTGGAAGGAATGAAGGATGAGTTTTACTATCCTTCGTGTTTAGGGCTTTTCCTGAGCTCATATTATATTATTATGAGTTTGTTGCCCCAAAACTCGGCGAGGAATGATCTTTTTACTGTCCTTCTCACGAAACTAAAGCAACAAAAACGTCCAGTTAGTCATCACAATATACCAAACAGATGCTTTGTCCTCACATATGTGAAACAATACTTTCAACCCCACAGTTAGTGAGGAATTAATCTGGGAAGGAATATGTTGCTATACTATGAACAGCATTCTCCACAAGGTTCACTGACGCCTGTCACACGGTATTGGAAACAGGTCATCCTATCTGAGGATGACGCCATGCTAGGTTTAGGATGTTAAACACTATGAAAAAATTACATTGTTCGCCGCAGACACCAGTTGAGGAAATCGCTCCACGATGAGCCTTGTGATCAGCCAAGACTTTGCTACAATGCTTACATGAAGAATAGTAGAACCATTCTGAAAAGAAAACACGCTCACCCGTTAGTACCACTAGATCGGAAGTCATCCTATGCCATACCCTCCACTATTGTTTACAACTACTTCAGCGTCATCATGGACTGTTTTAAGTGTAGTTCAACCCCCTTGAGGAGTGATTTAATTACCCACTTTCCTGCTTTTTTTTTTTCATCTAAACCTCCTGAAACGGTACGGAGTTTCTGTGCTGTAGATTTCTTGCCAGAAATCTGCCAGCAAGCTGGAGAATGGTCACTCATGCCGGAGGATTTGAAGCTGCAGGCTGCTAAGGCTGGAGCTTTAACACTCTGTTTTCTCATGGCCAGCAATGCAATGACACGCAAACAACGAGCGGAGGTCTATTTTTACAAAAAAATTGCCGTCACGATCACTTAGACTGGAGAAACGTTTCTTTCTTTTTCCAAATCCAAACGAGGGCTCGAAAAATTCTGCCAGCTAGCCACGCAGCGTCCACAGAAGCTTACCTGACGATTCTCGTACAGCGTTGGTGCTAGAATGAAATACCCAGACCCGAAACGGAAAGCAGGTTTCGGGCAGGAAAGCAAAGGAAATCTGCATT
>JAOWAR010157247.1:0-10770 GCA_028571005.1 Clathrina lutea
TTCGTTGGTCTGCAGAGGACAAGTACTGGACTTTGATGTGGAAGTGGATCGATGATGTTGAGCCATCGGGCATTGGATCTGGTATCGGCGAGTACCCGCGAAACAAGCTCAGCCCAGAAGAAGAGACTCAGTTCCATGCTGAGTTGCAGACCTGGATCACCAACGGTTGGCTAGTCCCTCATGATCCTGACGTGCATGGTGAGCCCGGAGCTGTGCTTCCTTTGATTGCTGTAAGCCAACAGCACAAGGCAACTACCCCAGTCCGGCCTTGCTTGGACTACCAGAACCTGAACCGGCGTCTTTGGTCATACCCAGGGGTGGAAGCCCCAGCATGTGATCAAAAACTACGAGAGTGGCGATCGTTTGGTCCTGATCATGATGTCATCGATGTGCGGTAAGCCTATCTACAAATCTGGGTGCATCCGTCTTGGTTCATTTTCAAGTTGAGGTCTACCAGGGGAAGCTCCACGTCATGCAACACATGGGTTTTGGTCTGAACATAGCGCCGAAGGTCATGGACACGTACCATCATCAAGTTTGTCCTGTCTGTGTTCTCAGGCACCGACAACTACGTTGATGATCTACTTGTACCCACGACAATGACTGCTGCTATGAAGGCGAAACTTGACCAGTATGGCCTGCCAACCAAGCCCGAGCAGCATCTTCCTGACGCCCGCGTTCTTGGATTCCAGTTGAGTCAGCGGGATGGTGACGTTCTGTGGTCGCGGTGTGCAGGTGTTGATTTGGCGATGCTGATTATCTTGATGAAGCGGCAAGCATTTTCCTGATGTGGACGTGTCCTGGGTTATTACCCAGTGTGTTCGTGGTTGCGCCCGTGGACAAGTTTTACTAAGCGGATGGCTGGACAGCTGATCGCTGGGATGCGCCCTTGCCCGAAGCTGTGCTGCAGCTCTGCCGCGAATTGGAATCTTATCTTGCTCGGGAAGATCCTGTCCATGGAAAGTGGAGGATACCGTCGGTGACAGTGCTGAGTGGCAACTATGGTATGATTCGTCGAACCTTGCCTGTGGTGTCGTCATTACTGCCGACGGCAACGTCACTGAATATCGTTGTTGGCTTCGTCCAGGATCTGACAAGCGCCACATTAACCTCGCTGAGCTGGATGCTGTCAACAAAGGCTTGTCTCTAATGTCGCACTATGGCATGAAGAAGTTGATTGTTGTTACACACTCTAAGACCGTGCATGGTTGGCTGACTGCTTTACTGAATGATCTTCATCGTGTCCGTGTTCATGGTCTGTACGAAGCGCTAGTTCTCCGTCGTTTGCAGATCATTGTTGATTTTGCAGAGTTCATTCATCTCTCTGTGGACTGGGTTCCAAGCGAGAAGAACATCGCTGATCATTTGACCCGTGTTCCTCCCCAGTGGTTGAAGTTACAGTCATCTGCTCAGCAGAATGATGCTTTCGACATGGTTCATAGTGATGATGTGGACGACGATAGCCTTGTCCTACTTGCTGATCCTGTTCTTTCTCAAGAGGTTCGATATAATTTACGACCCTGTCACACTATCGACGTGCCAGCACGCTACAGGTGTTATCTTTTTCTTCTTGCATTGCCCATAATTTCTTGCTATGGACATCCTTGATTGATTTTTTGGTTTGTTTTTTCTTTGTTAGCTTCCATGTTCCCAGGTGGGGATGTTGTGATATGTACGTGTACATGCGTATCCATGGTAACATGCAGTGATGGCCTTGTGCGCATGTGCGTGCTTGGTGCCTCGTGTTCTTGTTCTCGTGCTTGCTCTCTCTCTCTCTCCGAATGACTAGTTCTTGTCGTTCTAACTTATTCTACTTTTCAGTCTTACTCCCATGTTTGGCCTGGTGTGCTGAGGGAGTGGGAGGCCTTGGTTTGGCCTGGTGTGCTGAGGGAGTGGGAGGCCTTGGTTTGGCCTCGGTGTCAAGTAGATTAGTTTACAGCATGCTCAATTGTCAGCTTGCTTGAAAAGTTGTCATTTGAGAATGTAATGCACTGATGAATAGCTATCGGCTCACCTTGTCCAAAGCACAGGATTCTAACACCATGTCGTACCAGTCTGGGTCAAATTCTTTTCCAAATGTGACATTTTCACGCACTGAGCCAGAGAAAATCCATGGAAGCTGTGCTGCCAAAGCGACGGACCCCTCAACAGCACTGGATCCCGAGTGAACCCGTAGCTCCCCGAGTAAAGACAGGAGAAGAGAGCTCTGAGCATGAGAGAGAAAGAGATTGAGGGAGAGAAAAAGATCGAGAGGGAGAGAGAGACAGATAGAGAGAGAGAGAGAGAGAGAGACAGATAGAGAGAGAGAGTTGGACAGATAAATACATATATATATATAAAGAGGATGAGAGAGAGCGAGAGATGGAGTGTGTGTGTGTTGGAGTGGATAATATGAGTGCAAACAGAAGCAGAGGACGACAGAAATGGAAGTGAGAATAAACGAAAGCGAAGGAGAATAAGAAAGGGCGAAAAAAGCGAAGTGGGGACAAATCGCAGTCCTTTTGTTGATTAGCCTCTTCATGCACATCCGTTTAAGCTGATCTGTAAACCTACAAGCTTAAAACTTATATCCTAACCATCACAACTACATAGTACTCATCACAGCTACATAATACTCCATCACAGCTACATAATACTCCATCACAGCTACATAATACTCCAGGATGATATCTTGTTCTGGTCAAAAATGCACAGATGTTTTAATGATGAAAATTCCAGCGATTAATTTGCAGATCAAGTTAAGCGCAGCTCAAGCATAAAACCAGTGCAGTTAGTTTGTTGAGCACCAATAATGTACAGATCTGTACATTAAATCCCATAATGGGTTAATGCCCCACATAAGGTCAATGCAACCAGAATATATGACTGACGGCACCATCTGGATGGTTGCAAACAGCCAGAAGACGATAAACTTCAGCAATTCTTCAGGTTATGTCAAAACAAACTCGGGCTTAGGCAGTCCATGAGCGTTTCCGGAGTAAAATTCAAGAAAACTTTGACGACAGACCATTCCTCAACAGCTCATGTCAAGGCCAGACTTGGGCATGTGTGCTCGATGAGCGGTTCCAAACATCAAAAGTAAACTCCAACAAACCAGGGTGAGTTTTCACCTGTCCTCATCTACTCTTTCGTTGGGTGATTTTCACCTGTCCTCATCTACTCTTTCGTTGGGTGAGTTTTCACCTGTCCTCATCTACTCTTTTGTTCCTGGCTAATTTCTACCTATAGTTCTCTGCTCCCACTTGCAAGAAACGACAAAGTACATGACAAAAGGTGAAAGTTCGTTCTTTTCTACATTTGCGGTCCATGAATAACCAATAATTTTTCCCTTGTTACTTTGTATTCTTCCACTCTAAAGAAACATTAAAGACCATTGACAAAAGAACAACGTTTAACCAGAAAAAATTGAAATGTATTTTTTTTATCTGTTCGTGGATCTTAGACCAGTTCGAGGGATACATCAGCTCACAGCATGCGGCGTTGAGTGCTGCTCTGTTCTTCAACGATTGTGGGTGCTGGGTTAGGTTTTCGTTGCAAACAACATGTACTTCAAACTAACTTTCCCGCTCTGACCAAGTAGAAGTAGAATTTTCCTTGGCCACGGAGATCTGGCCAGAGACCGAGAAAACGCCGCGCAAGCGGGCCCAAGCTGAGCCTAATCGACATTTTCCGACCGAAAGAAATCTGCACAAAAAATTCTTATTTTCGTGACAGTGCATCTGTGACCTGTTCTTATACACGTCACGCTGCATTGACAGCTTCTTTGGAGTGCTTGGTAACACGGTCAACACAATAAAAGATCTTCACAAGTCTGAATTTAAGTGAAATGAACTGAAGGCCTAACAAGGGTTTGGTCCCCACAGGGTGCTGCGTGGCCATCTTTTATGCAACTATTGGGGTGTGATTCTATTTCTGACCAAGAAAGTGTTGACGCACCTTTCCGGCCCCTACAGGACCAACAACAGCCACCAGCTCGCCCTGTGAGAGAGAGAGAGAGAGGGGAGGAGGAGGAGGAGGAGGAGGGAGAGGGGATGAGAAGGGAGACAGGCAGACAAACATATCAGAAACCACCACCAAACAATGACTGTTGGGAAAATCTTCAATGACCTAAGTATTAGGCAACGCCAAACAGAAGCAATCCTTTATTTGAAGAGATTTTTACAGGTATGTAGCAAGCGCTGGCCACTCCCTATGCAATGGCCCAAGCTCCAAGTATACTTTTATGGCGCACAATGTTTTTCCTCTACTGAATGACTAGTTCGGCTTGTTGACGTCGTCGCAATGATGTGTACAATTCACCAAACGTCATCTCCATTTTTCACATGCTCTTGAACGTTACCTTTTTCACTGACATGTTGATATTCGAAAGTTGAAAAACATCGCTGGTGCTGATCGTTGTATTCTGTGCACAAAACCACAATACCATGAACTGCCATCAGGTATGCTCAGAACAGCCACAGGTTAAGTACACAGGCAAGCCACAGTTGACCGGGACGGGGACGCACGTTTATCTATGCACAAAATGTCACTGGCATTTCTCTGTGCAACATAAAGACACTGATCTTCACAGCTAGAGGATAGCAATCAACAAACCCGTCTCTTCGTTGGTTTCCTCTTCTTCTGCTTCTTCTCCGTCACGGGAGGCTTCAGGCAGTCTTCTTCCTCATCCCACGATGCGCACAAGTCCGACACTTCAACGAATGGATCTCCTGAAGCTGTCGTTTGATTCTCCATTAATCGAGGAGGGCCCCAATTGCTCTCCAGAAGCAAAAAGTCCTGAAAAGACGGAATCATGATCAAATACCGACATAGGGGAGTAAAGAAACTTAAGCCAACTACAGAGATCTAAAAGAGAGATTGCTCGTGTGAGACCCTTCTTTACCAACGAGATTACTTATGCAAGGCGTATACACCTTACACAAGAGGCAGCAATATGGCGACCATAGAATTTGAAGGTGTTGTCACTCAGCCAATTATTGTGAACAGACAAAAAATTGTGCAGAAATATACAAGAGCAAAAACTGTGAAAGAAGCGTGTACCCAATCGGCTGATTGCTGGGTATAGTGTATGGGTTAGATACTTGTTACTACGGTAATCAGGGCTTGCTTGGATGCTATTCTCTCAGCGGGGAGGCAATTGATTTTGCTGAGACATGCGTTTGAAAGGGAAAAATAATCGGATGACAAGGAGAAGGAGGGTGTCAAGAAGCACTAATAATCCTATTCACTCAACTTTCACGAGTTTTCCCTTCTCTCTCAGCTTTCACCCCTTCTCTCTCAGCTTTCACCCCTTCTCTCTCAGCTTTCACCCCTTCTCTCTCAGCTTTCACCATAGCAAATTTCGAAAGATCCTGTCCTTCTTTTAAAAACAAAAAAACAAAAAAAACACCTTACTCACCTCCATGCGTTTAAGCGAAACGCGAAGTTCAGCCAAGAATGAGTAGAGATACCCCTGCATTAGCATGACCTGGAGCTTTAGATTCTGGATCAGCGCCAGAGAGACGAAGATCTTGCTGGCCGTCAGGTCATGGTCGGTCCACACGTATGTGGAAAATGTGAACCAGGCAACCACCGCAACCCCAACGTCCATGAAGACATGGTTTACGCCAAACACTAGCTGACGTTTCTTCAGCAAATGAACCTCCTTTCTGATTTTGCGTATGGAAAGAAGAGAAGACGAAAGCTTGAAAGATGAGAGGAGGAAGTCAATGCTTGCGCGTTTAATCCAACGTTTCCATTCCCATGCACACAGATAAGATACTACAATGCTTGTAGAACAAGAGGATCAACCTGGTAACACCCCATACATGGTCCTATTGGCACCCTTGATCAAACCATTCTTTGGAACATGGATGCTCCAAGTGATCTGTCAAACAAAGAGATGGCAGTGAACACATTCTGGTTGTGCATAACACAGCGAGCACAACAACTTGGAGGTGTTTACCCTTACACATGTTAAGAAAAACCAAAGGTCTGTCCATAAACTCCACACTAGTTGCTCCAAGCAGCTCAATAGGCTAAAAACTTTTTTTTTAAAAAAGAAAAACATTTTAACCTAAATTTTCGATATAAAAATTGAGTTAACTCTCATCGCAGCATCAGATCAGTCCACAAGTGACGGGCAAGGGGTGCGATGAGAGAATGACTGGCCAGGAAGTTCATGCACAGGGCACACAAAGGATGCTGTATTTTATATTTTACCGGCGTACTCCCTGGATGACTTCGCGAAAAGGATCTTCCCACGTGAACATCTTGATCAGCTGCATTCCCTGGATAATCTCACTCATCAAGCGAATCCTCTTGTCCGTCATAATGGCAGTTTTGTCCCTGGCAGAAAAGATACAGAGCAGTTTTTACCATGGCTGTGCACCAAGTGGTAACAGTTGTTGAGGCGTCAAAAATGCATACGTAAGTGTACAGTAAGAACACCAACCCACTGGCCCTTTACAATCTTACAATGTGTAACCAGGAAAAATTTCACCCCAAATGAGTAATCTGGATATAACTGTATGCAGTGATGAACGTGCAACATGCACGCCAAACTTTATCAAACGACAGCTGCGCTGATATGCCACATGCATGAATCAATTTTGCCATTTATAGACATCCCAATGTGCTGATGTACATATGGAATGAAACACTGTGAGCATGGGCATGGGTCAACTGCTTGTGTCATGAAAACGCTTGCGATGCACTGTTATCAATAC
This sequence comes from Clathrina lutea, assembly GCA_028571005.1. Classification (NCBI taxonomy): domain Eukaryota; kingdom Metazoa; phylum Porifera; class Calcarea; order Clathrinida; family Clathrinidae; genus Clathrina; species Clathrina lutea. The sequence continues at coordinate 6,708 of JAOWAR010157247.1, forward strand.
TCTGATATATAGTAGTGTCATCAATACTCTGATACATAGTAGTGTCACAGCGTCACTGTCATCAATACTCTGATACATAGTAGTGTCACAGCATCTTCCATCAACTCTTGGTAGCTCTTACCGAATGCGAGCAACATAGCGCGACATGACACCCTGCAGGACGATGATGACTATCACAAGGCCCATCCCCGGCAGAGACGCCACTCCGACTTCTCGGTACAGCAGAATGAGGCTTACCAGCCACAAAATTGGACCAAGCCACATAGATGGCAAAAGATTAGAAATCTGACGAAATTGGAAAAAGAAGCATCCTTATAATGCAGCTTCTTGCCTAGTAACCCGCACAGTTTGTTCGTTTTATTTCTTTCAATATATGCTAAAGATGGGTACAGCAATAATGTCAATTTGGTGTCTTTGAAAAGCAGAGAAGCGGTGAAGTGGCAGATGAAACACCTGACAGAAGGTTTGTGCATATTACGCCCTAATGTTTGCACACCTATGAATCACGGTTGAAGTCACTGAAAAGCTACGATTTGAAATAACTTGTTCTGCACTGAGAGCATGTCGAACCACACTAAGACCAGCTGAAAATACAGGGTGAACAAATTGTAAGCGCAAATTACAATAAACTGGACCATCTATAGGAGAGAAGGGATCCAAGAGGACCAGAGGATGAAGAAGAGGACTGAGGAGGAGGAGAATGAGGAGGATGAGCTAGAGGAGCAAGAAGAGGTGGAGGTGGAAGTGGAGGAGGAAGTGAGAAATAGCGAGCCACAATCTGCAAACCTGTCCACTTTACACATTGGTACATTCTCTTATCTCAAAGGTTTAAAATCCTGATGCCACAATACAGTATCTTGCCTCATCAAGTCGCTGTACATCATTGGACACCAAGTTGACAATGTGGCCAGTGGTTACATTCAAGATGCCTGAATGACTGAGAAGCAATGTCTGTTGCAAAGAAAGGAGATAGAAAGAAAATGGACAGTAGTAGCTATAGTTTCATTCTAGGTTGAGTCGGAAAGAATATCATATGATAAAATACATAGCACGTCTTAAAGTAATTTTCTCACAAAAAATGCACAAAAACAACACGAGGGGCGGGGAACTTATAGCAAAGTGATTTCATAACTTCTTAAAACGAGATGCAAGTCAACCTGAATAACAAGCCGAGTCATTGATGGGCAGGTATAGTTTACATACAGCGACATTTGAGAGTGGCCTGGACGTATCATTGTCTGTAGTGATGTGTGCTGCTGTGCGTGCGTGTAACCTTTATAATTATATAATATATCATTGCCATGGGTACTGAACTAGTCTATCTCCTGTGCTTTCCTTGCCACGTTTATTTTTAACTGCAACCTCCTTGAGTGTGTAATTCGTGGGAACTATTTAAACATTGTGCTTAGAATTCGTAAACTGGAGCTTGTGTGCACATCATATTCTTCCATCACTTCCTGATCCATCCAGGTAGCTGAGAATGAAAAGATGCTGTTTGTGCAGCACAACACATACTGCACATACATACACTGACACCATGCTTCTTGACTTCACTCTGAGCTGTCTTTATCAATGGAGCAGTCTTCAAACATGAAAGCTCAGTGGATGACCATAATACCTTGCTTGGAGGCCAGAATTTTCGAAAAAAAATAATTATTTCCAAATAGCATGAGGAGAAAAAGGTGGACAAGGAGAACTCCTCAACAGCTGACTTGTATCTTCATCGATGAGCATGATGCATCCATATGTAAGTGCCTTATTGACAGCACAGGTAACTGTCATGGCAACAGTACCGACTATAAAGCCAAAGTGAACAGTTCAAAACCTTTATGTGAGGACGACGTGATGGCATGGTGGAAAGCAACGGAAAATATCGCCTGCTAGGCAATAAGGTGTTCTTATTGCAAGCCTTGCCTCACATGATGCAAGACACAGTTAAAACCAGTTAAACCAGTTAAAACCAGTTTAAAACTGCACCTTTTTTCACCAGGAAGCCATCGATCAACTTAAATTGAGTTGGATAGTTTTCCTGGATTGTTTGAAACAGTTCATCTTTCCATGCAGTCACTTTTCGATTTTAAACCAAAACACATCAAACATTGACACAGAAAATGTTGTATCTACATTTACTGCCTGCTTTAGCTAAAGCAATCCTCATTCTATTGGTACAAGCAGTTTCATACTCTACCTTCTTGTAGATAACTGCCGTAAGAGCTGTCCGTATTTGCATCCCGAATTCTCGCTGGCTGGCAAACTGTCCAGAATGAAAAGTCAATGATCGAACCAAGCTGAGAACACACAATGCCACACCATAGATGTACGCATCCCTTCTCAATACAGACACTGTTCCGCTGATGTAGTCCACAAGTTTACCGATGAAGAACGGCTGTCCTAACGAAGCAGCTGCCTGCAAAAAAAAAAGGTGCCTTCCAGATTGATATTGAAACGATGGGGAAGTGTTGCACAATCGAGAAGAAAAGAAAATACTTGACCCAATATCACATTCTTGCACGAGCACAAGAAAAAATCTATCTCCAGAACACAAAACTTGAGAAAACCCAACCACTACCATGACAACCACTACCATGACAACTTTTTTCATTCGTTTTTGAAAAATTAAAGAAAGAAACACATCCAGCCAGTCAGGTTAAAACATAAAATATTGAGCATACAGGGGGGATGAAAACACAAGCTAAATTTTGGGGAATGAAAACACAAGCTAAATTTTGGGGAATGAAAACACAAGCTAAATTTTGGGGAACGAAAACACAAGCTAAATTTTGGAGCCTTCATGCCAAAGTTAACCAAGAAGGGAAAGCAAGAACAAAAAAAATGGGGGATTACTCGGTCCACGAGATGAAGAAAAGGCCTTTAGGACTTCAACTTCATATTGATATCAAGCTATTTATATTCATAAAAGTAGATCGGGGGCAGGCCCTTCAGTAAGTCAAAGAACACACAAAGACCCTAGGGTAACAGCAGATGCAATTCATTCCAAAGGCATTTCGCTGTGCAAAAGCATTGTCGTTTGGATACATTGAGAGAAACAATTTGTGATACATCGAGAGAAACAATCTGTAATACATCAAGAAAAACGATCTGTGACAGAAATGTTAATTAGTGTTTCCTTTCCTAACCATCTTCTTTTCCAGTCATTTCGAACATTCCTCTTCCCAATCCTTGATGATTCCAGACTGACTATGCTGCTGTATGGTGAAACGTTTTCGGGACCACAGTTAAGAAGACTTTTTTTGGCAGAGAATCCTGGTGCAATAAGAAGTTTGAAATCAAACCTTCCTCATTTGTTTTCATACACTCACAGTATACGAATGCATACACTCACAGTATACGAATGCATACACTCACAGTACACGAGTGCATACACTCACAGTATACGAATGCATACACTCACAGTATACGAGTGCATACACCATCTCGCCTGTACGTGATTTCTAAAAGAAAAATTGGGCCGTAAATATTTCGTTTTCCTTTGAAAAAAAATGGTGCACATTACTATTTTGATCATGGCCAACATGTGCGGGGTCAGCATGTTGGTCGCCTGGCCAACATGTGTGGGGTTAGCATGTTGGTCGCCTGGCCAACAGGTGCGGGGTCAGCATGTTGGTCGCCTATAGATGTGATAGTCCACACATGCAATATGGTCACCCTGCACATACCCATGCAGGCATACTGTATCCCAGGTGATCCCACAGTGGCAACGACAACAAAAACTGAAACAGCGACAACAAAAATCGAAGAGACAGCATGACTGCACACAGGAGCTGAAGTAGGCCACAAGAAAGAAGTGGAGAGAAAATCGATCAGATGCGCATGCGTCTATATGTCTGCCACTGATGTTGCCTAGCAATGCTTGCCACAAACTTCGAAGAGTCAGGAAACAGCAGTTGCTTCTCTCTTGCGCAGCACTCAGCTGCAGGAAAAGGTCACTTTTCACGATTATAATAAACCTATTATCTTATATCTAGCATCACACTAGAGAGGACCACCGATTATTGCTACTGACAGATTCACGCAGAATTGCGTGAAACTGTCAGTAGCAATA
>JAOWAR010157258.1:0-10770 GCA_028571005.1 Clathrina lutea
GCATGATCAGCAGTGAGCTACAGAGAGCCATTTCCTGTTCGACCAGCGAAAATATGGAGCAACCTTTAAGGAAGACCGAGGCAAAACTACAGAATAACGGATACCCAAGCCATGTGTAAGAGCAACCGAAAGCGTGCAGCTCTAAGAAGCCAAATCGGACTAACACACTTTTTACTTTCAAGTCTTATTTAATCTCAGGATGAAGGCTTTTCACGACCGGTGCTCACCTGTGCATAGAGTCTGGGAATCGAAGACGCCATTGCCTAGCAAAACGCGGACGGGAAAGCCTCCATCATATTCCTACGCCTTCGAAACTCGTATAGTCGGATCGCTTGCAGCTCGTCGGTTCCTCTCACGGTGGACCTGTACCTAAACTTTTGCGCATTTCGCTTGCAAGAAAGATGAGAGCACTCTCAGAGGACAATGGTCTGAACTGATTTGGGTGGACGGAGGAAGGAGGGTGAAGAAGGTTGATGTCTTGCGACCCCGAGGCGGGAATGGTCAGTCACCAGTAAGCATAACACGTAGCGGACATGACCTAAGGCCAAGACCGGCCAGATTTCTGGCCGGGATTATTCTTGCTTCTTTTAGGAAGATGTTCTTCTTTCTGCACGTGTCTCTCGCCGCAGTTTTGGGCGTTTTCTTCACGAAGACGTGAGTTGTTCTTTCCTTCGGTTGTGGCCAACCTCTTAACATACCGTGTTGCCGATTCCTCCTGCTAATACTAAGAATGGTGCAGGGTCCAAAATACTTCACCGGCCAGAACGCTAGCACCAGCTGGCCCTCGGCGGCCAATCCCCAGCATGCTTAAACACGAAGATCATCCAACAAACGCGTTTTCGTTTCCCCTTGATTGCTTCAAAGAGCAGTTGCCTATGGACCACAGGATTTTCACGAGCCCTAATTCCAAGTGGCTCCAACGCTCTTTGGAAATGAATAAGTCAACGGACATGACGAAGCGGACGCTCGCAAAACGCTTAATCTCCTTGTCTGCCTCAACTGAAGCCTCCTCTGCCTACGTTCTGTGCAGTCGCGATGTATGTCTCCATTGAAAATGTACTTGAACTGTGCGAGGAATACCTGCCAGCTCCAAAGCGGATGCATGCTGACCTCACCCTGTGGATGACCAATATCTTGCGTGAAGAAGCGGACGACTGGCCATACTTAGTGGCATCAGCTATGAAGCTTTGTGACTGGGATGCATATTCGAACTTGCCTGTGCTGATGCTGATTCTCGGCACCTTCCCAGTCTCTTTTATTGAGTGGGAGCGCAGCGCAAGTGCTTTTCGCCAGCCGAGGAGTAACATGCAGGCCATAATGGGAGCAGGACTCCAACTTGGCACTAATGTATGTGCATTTATAATAAAGAATTAACATGGACGAGGTGGTTGACAAGTTTGCCTGCTGTCATCCTCGCAAGTTGGAGATGAACTCCATCATCGCTCCATGCTTTTTGTCTTTTGTTACTGTATTTTATGGACGACATCGCCAAGATCTTTGCGTGCATCGCTGCCACGGTTTTTTGTGGAAATGATCGTCGGTTAGGTCCACTTTTGGCCAGACTACAGCTCTCGCTATGAAATCTCTGGTTACGCCCCTGGAAAGAGGGACACTATGACAGCGACTGCTTGAAACGAGTCCCTTTCTCTCTATCCCGAGGGAGCTGTATTGTATACTTCCTTCATCCCTTTGATTGTCGGCCGGCCAAGGTAATCCGGATTTTCTTTTATTTAATTTAACTTACAAAATAGCTAGCGAAGAGCCTTGCTTGTTTCCCCTCCGAAATAGCATTACGTCAGACTGCGTGGAAGGGCTTTCTTCTAGGCCACCTGGATGCATAGCAGCGTGGACTGGAAATCCCGGCGGGAGCGCAGCGAGGTCCCTCCAATCTCCAGATGAAGTTGGTCATGATCGTACCGTTGACACAGCGGATTTCCGAGGATTGTTTTATACACAATTACTCAGCCATGTTATTCCTTGACTTTTGTGGGCTAGTTTTTCCGTTTTTTAAATCAGTGCCATATCTCGAAATCGTCCTTGGTAATCCTCTACCAGCTTCTCATCTTGGCTTGTGCGTTTTTGAAGGATTGGGGAATATTGTAGTATCCAGTCCTGCGATTGCCGGATATTGAGGCATACAAAGATCCGGGAGTTATCTTCGATCTAAGCAACGCGTGCCCTCCTCAGTGAAAACAGTGTGAGGTAGCCGCTTTGTAGTAACAAGCTTCAAGTCTTCGCACCGTTCCTTTTCTCTGTGCATGTTCAGTCGTCGATTCTGTGACAGCAACACACACCTCACGCTATTCCAGGATTTGGTGTTCTGGTGGTTTAACCTCAGGCACAGCCAAGGCCAAGCTACGGCCTGTTCCGGCCCGGAATGACAAAAAATAGCGCCTGATTTGTCTGCGCGCGTCCGCTCCAATTGACGCCTGCCCAGTTCGATATGCATGCAGCACTCGACCACGATTGCAGACGCGCGGATCAGCGTGCATGCATACGGACAGGCATAGTCTGCGTGCGTGCGTACACTGATGGCGCTTGCAGTTGGGAACAAGAAAATCGGAGTTTCGGAAGAATCTCTTGTGATTCTCGTGTGTCGGCAGGGAACCTCTTTACCGACTTCATCGGTTATTGATTTGGAGAGCAATACCGGTGAAAGGTGAAAGTTTCTTTGTGTGTAAACTTCTTTCTCATGTATTTTCCAGCGCGGTCGGTCTCTTTGCCGTTATCGGGACACTTCGCGAATCTTCAGATGACTTGTCTACTCAACACTTCTGTATTTCACTTAGAGGACTAATCCTGTCCGCGCGGCGGCCAAGAAGGAGCTCGGATAGCTGGGTGTGTTGCGGAGCAGAGTAAGACTACGGAGTAATGGACCGAACTTAGCCGAAGTAAGTCAGATGTTCATACTCTTGCTGTGAATACGGATCTTTAGCTGGTGTCTCGTTGGAGAGAAGAGCAAGAGAGAGAGAGAGAGAGAGAGAGAGACAGACAGACAGAGAGTGAGAGAGAGAGAGAGAGGGAGAGAGGGAGAGAGGGAGACAGAGAGAAAAAGAGAGAGCGAGAGTGAGAGAGAGACAGACAGAGACATTGCATGTACGGACAGGGAGAACGTTCGAAAGAGAGCGAGAACGAAGTTTTAGTAACCTCGTGTAAGGCAAGTAATTGTGTTAATGCGCAAGCTTCCTTCTGTGGTTTATTCCAGTGGTCTGGATGCCATTGATGGCAAGAAATGCTGTTGGGTTAATTCCTGCACTGTCAAGGACAGCACGCGCTAGTTGGCCAGTTGACTGTTCTCCCTTGCTCCCAAGACTTCGCCTCCTCAACCAAGCCACTGCGGCCCCACATTATGGACTCGTAGTTCAGGGATACCTTGGTTGCTTGTCTGGTTCCATCACTTCTTGACACCATCCTGTTAACTGCACCTTCTTTGCTGCCGAGGCACTTGTTCAGCCTCTTCCTTTCATATTGGGATTTTGAGCTTGCGCTGCAAAAAAATCTACAAGGTCACTCTCCTTGATTGCTTTCTCTCTCCGTAAAGTGTTCTTCCTCTCCTCAAGTCACTTCATTTGCCTTACTCGTTTTTTGTCAGTGTAAGTTGTATTCTTGTCGGTGTAACTTGCAGACGTGTTGATTCTGAGAAGTTAAAGCTCTTCTCAAACTTCTCCCCAAATTGTGTGTTGAGTCTGAATAGAACCCTGGCTGCAGTTCTTCTGCACATTTGCTCGCGAGTTTGGCACTGTGCTCCACATTAGTCAACTTTTGACGCTCGTCTCTCTTCGTCAACAGGTCTGAACAAGAACTGTAAAAAAGACACCCTGAATCTCCTAATTTTTGGCGACTCCCTGTTGTTTTCCAATTCGCTTCGTTTGATTTTTCTAATATCTGTGCCAAGAATTCTGATTTGAATATTCCCGAATGTACGCTAAATATCGCAGCATGTCAGACGAAGTAAGATTTCAGATGAATTTGAAAGTTTCGAAAGAAGCGAAGTTTAGGATGAATTGTAGTTTTAAAAGATTCGAACAAGACAAATGTGACTCGGGCTAAGATAGAACTGAAAGTTAGGCATACCTACAAAGAATTCTCGACGGGCTTCAAGGAAAGGGTTCAAGGATAAGGTGAGGGTGAGGGTGACTCGCTTCTTGGATGGAAAGCCGAACACGAGTCCTCAAGCGTCTTCTCTCAGTGCATTTCGTACGAAGACGAGGCGACACTTCGAGCATTCTGGTGTAGATTTGGTTGGTCTGTTCTACGTTTTGAACAAGGTTGGAATGGACAAGAGCTACTTGGTGCTCTACATGTGTGCAGTTCTTCGGGCCATTGTACATAACATCTCAAGCTAATGCGGTAGTTAACAACAGACACATTTCTACGCAGTTTCCGTCATTTTGCAGCGAGACACAACCTTCAGGCAATTGTGAAGTCAGAAAATTGAAATTCTTTAAAGGCAGCGGCGAAGAGTTGAAGTCGACTGGGATGTCAATTGACACGGTAAGAAAGAAGAAGATCCATTTTAAACAATGGAGGTGTGAAGAATCCATTGGGAAAATATTCACCTTGAGGATACACCTTGTACATTTTTACAACATGATCGTATACATTACTGGTTGGAATAAATCCTTTCGGTGGGCTCTCCAGCAGTGCTGAAACAAAGAGTGTTTCTTACGGACGAATATTCTAACGAATAGTGATTGTGAGAATGAACGAATATTCTTTATTCTATACATCCCAACACGTTATTGACTAGCCCAAGAATTTGAGGAAAAACATCAACATCAACATCAGATTGGCATACAATCTATCCAGACTGACGACAGTAATTAAGCAGCCGTGTAGATGTTCAAAGTAGATGTACCTAGCAAAGTTTATTGAACAACCATGTTCTTCGTCCATTGGCTATCAGCTCTCACAGTCATACTCAACCTCTGTGTCAGTCACACCCCCTGGATCAGCTGCAAGCTTCATCAGCGGTTGCACAGCAAGAGGTGGAGCAGTAGTGGTGACTCACTGGCCTTCTAGATTGGACAGCTGGTCCCCATAGTTCTGCTATGATGGTGCTGTTTTAGTTGAGAAACACCATCGCGTATTTTTTTGTGGAGCCCAAACTGGCACTCTGTCAGTATCCCTGCGGTGGAGAACTTACGCTCTGCTTCTGCAGATGATGTTTGGATGCACAATATGCGCTTAATTGGCCAGTTTTATCAACATCGGGAAAGGAAGACACATTCGCATGGCACCAGTTCGGTTGGCTAGTGTCCCCATCACCACCTGCTGAAAAGTAACACTCCCTCTGCTCGTCGAGAGATGGAAGTGCTGGTACTGTTGCCATATCAGACACTAATTTACCAGCAGGGTGACTCAGCAGACAGGGAGTCTTCTTCCATGTTGGAGGCTTGAGGCATTGCCGTTTTGCAGCTGGCTCTTCAGGATGTGGTAGAGCTTTAGGAAGCTGGTCTGCATTTGCTCGAACCAAGTACTTTGTTAGAGCCATGCCTTCTTCTCTCTCTCTCTCCAACCTTCTAGAAGTAGAGGCCTTGGAACCGCCCATCAAGGGCACCCGACACAGCCTCACACGACCAGGTGTTGACATCGCTAACTTTGATTTTCTCCTAGATTTGTTCACGAAAAGACTCTTTCATCTCAGCGAGAAACGTAGAGTCAGTCTCTTGAGGCTCGCATTCTTCAAGCTAGCCGAAAATTTGCCGAAGAACTGTGGAAATGGTGATGACACTGGCAAAAGAAAAGTCATTGGTCAGTTCTCGAAATGCTCACTCTCCTCGTTGATCATGTTTCCCTCAAGAATGTGGTCAGAGTAAGTTCCATAACTAACTTTGCAGGAAGATGACTAATAGTCGAAAGTGATTTCGAGAACCGTTATGAACCCTTTTACGGATGTTGATCAACTCTCCTTAAGCTGGTCATAGTGCCGATGAATTTTTGCAGCGATCGCCGTACAACTTGGAACGCGATATTGGGGTTTAAAAAGTTGAAAAGACGGATTAGTCCAAGGTCAATGATGATAGACCAAGGTCGGAGTAAGCCAGCAAACGAATCAACGATCAGTTCTGGGATCTCACTCTTGCGACTCTCGCTGATGGTTTGCCTGCCAATGAACTTGTGCATTGTTGCAGCTGTTGTGGTCTTGTTTTCTTTAGCTGAAGCAGCAGCTGGCTGAGAGGAATACTTTCTCTTCAAATGCTCCTGCATCGACGATGTTGTGGACCCATTGTCCTTCAGGGGATTGTCACACAGTAGACATTTCACCTCATCTGCACCGCATTTCTCGAAACTCTGCCAAACACAACTTCTATCTCCTGTGCTGCTTGCCATCTCATTGCGTCACCAAACCAGACACAAAAAGTCTCTATTTAGCAGCAAAATATACGCGGTTTCCTGACCCATTGTACTTCAGGGGCTTGTTACCCAGTAGACATTTCACCACATCTGCACCGCATTTCTTGAAACTCTGCCAAACACAACTTCTAGCTCCTGTGCTGCTTGCCATCTCACCGCGTCACCAAATCCGACATAAAATAGTCTCTAACATAAGCAGTTTCCTGATGTTTCTTTTCTTTTACATTTATGTTACTGCATGCCACAACCGGCCGTGGAGTGAAAAGGTCTTGTTCCATTTCGTCATGCTGCATGCTGAGGTCCTGCCTGAGGCAGCCTGAAATTGGAAGTTCAAAATCTTGTGGATTGCCAAGCGCAGGATAGCTGATGTACATGTAGATGTAGCATCTCGCCCTTTACATCCCCACCTGATGTGCACACAGTGCTACATCTAATCATGATGCCTCGTGCAACGCCCTTTTACATGTTTAAGCTATTTTTCAACTCAGCAAGGTGCATGCATGTAAGGGCTAAGCTGTTGAAACTGCCAAATTATTTCAACACGCCGCACACACACAACTGTGAGTGGGCCTATTTCATATCGGTGGCGCTGGCGCAGGCCGTGCCGACCAGCGAACTATGCAACTTGCTATCAGCAAGACATGCCTGAGATCAAGCTCGGTCGAATATTTGAACACAGGTTTTTGTTTTCGAACATTCCTTGTGCAAAATCTGTTCGAATAATTATTAGAACATTTGACTATCCGTTTCAGCACTGCTTTCCAGCGAGTCGGAGACTGGTTTCTAGACTATGGCAACGACGAATCCGACGCGAGGGCAAACCCTACAAAATTTGAGTGTGAATGCCAAGGGAGTCCGATCAGTGCTAAACCCGACTACCGAGCAATAACTGAAAGTGATTTCGAAGTCATTGGAATGCACTCTCTTTTATCTGAGATGCTATACGCAAGGACGACGCAGCCGGCTCAATATGCTGTCCCCATGCTTGAACCTGGCCAGTGATCAGGTGCAAAGTGGTGGAAAATCTTCGGTTCCATTTACTGATTACGAAGTTGGAAAATTACAAAGTTGCAAAAAAAAATGTGGTACAGGGGTGATCTACAAATGCCCAATTCACAGGGGATTAGCAAATATGTTAAATTTTTTTTCATCCATGACAGCCTTGTTTTCCCATGAACTATACTACTTCCCCTCAATGTTGTAAGAGGCAGGAGGTCGTAGGTGATCGATTCTCACGACACGTGTGCTTATCACGTCTGGTAGCCAAATCCAAAATCAGATGTCGACCATCAAATCCAGTCCGGTGATTCTGGTCAGACCTTGGAACATTCACTCATAATGAAATCTTGCCTTTGGATGGTTTGGGTTAGGTTGAGGGTAAGGGAGGGGCTTGAAATATTAGCCGATCCAAGCCACCACGAATATTTCAATGGTAGTTACGGGTTTTCAGGAGGGACTTCATGTTTCCAATTCTTTGCTTGTTTTACATTTTTCGAAAAAACACCTTATCTAGACCTAAGGGGCCCTACCTTGAACACTTTCCTCACCATTTATTGCATTACAATGCCGGAAAGGCCAAATTCATACACTCCCGTGAAATGACAGCGAGTCCCTTATGAACATTTACAGAGTTCTCAAGGGTATGAATCCTTTGAAAATAATCTTGCCAAAAAACTGTAAGTTGTTGAAATGTAAGAATCTGAGCTTTTAGTACTTAGGAGATTCTTGTCGGATCGCGGAACATCCATAACTCACAATGTGCTCTTGGCCTTTTGGGCTTTCGGTTAGGATGAGGGTAAGGGAATGGCTCGAGCAATCAGCCGATCGAAGTCACTAAAAACGTTTGAAAGGTTTTTTTGTTGCGGTTTTTCTTTTTTTCCTGTTAAAAAGGAAGGATATTTCAAAGAACTCCTTGGGCATCAACGTTTCAATTACCTTGGAAGGTGTACATTTATTTCGCCCCCTCCCCCAGAGAAAAGCTCACCTGAAAGAAGGTCTTCCCAGGTGCCCTGTCCAGAACATCCTGCTTATAATTTATTGTGCCTAAAGGTTGAGTCGTATCATACTTACAGATTTTTCAAGTGTATCAAACCTTTGAAAGGATTCCGGACAATTGCTTGCAAGTTGTTGACATCTAAATGTCTGAGGATTTATCATTCAGCAGAAAGCAGGAATATCAAACCACGTCTTCCTCACGCTCAACTAGATAAACAGCACGGCAATTTCCCATTATTTGACAAATCCCTGCCGATTTAACATCCCAAGAAAATGCAAAGAACATTAGCCTGTACTTGGTACATGAGGCTCTGGGCCGAGATCAGAAATCTCTTTCAATTTCTGACCTTTTTGGGAAATCACCTCCACATATGAATAGATATTCTGATCAATCCAAGTGGCGGTTTCTTCCAAGTGCCTTTTCCTTTCTTTAACTATGGAGTCACATGCTTGGTTCTTTCTTAGTGCTCCAAATTTGCTTGGGTGTCTTTCACTTGGGCAAGGCCTACTCTTTTGAAATGAATTTTCGCTAAGTGCTTTACTTCACAGCCAAGAAGGGCGAACTAACACCGAGTGGTCAAAACACAGCGAATCTTCTGACATTTGAAAATGCTTGAAATCAATCCCGACAAGCCTAAAACCTTTCCTAGCCATGTCCTCGAACCCTGTCCTAACCCTCTTCTCACACAATGTCGGGAAAGTATCCTTTCTTTAATGAAGTTCTGATCGCTCTACCCTGGACTTTCCAGATCTCAGAAATGGTCGACCTTACGATTTTTCTCTTCTTGCACTTTCTAGACTTCGCTTTGTCTGTCTCTGCCAAAGCCCGGCTCCACTGAGAATTTTTGAGATGTAATTTCAAATTCCTGCACTTTTTCAAACTTCATTAAGTCAATCACGTCACTGGAATCCGGAATCCACTCCTGTTGAAGTACAAAAAGTAATAATTACCTCATGCTGCTGCTGTGGCTTTTGCTTCATTTGCTATAAGCTTCGCAAACAGGTCTGAACACTGTGACTGCTTTGAAACTCATTCCTATTCTTATCAGTGCTTTTGTATTTTTGTCTAAAATGTTGATAGTTGACTTTGCCGACTGGAGGGAGTCTCCGGAATGTGCAGTACGTACTCTCCTTAAAGTTCTTTGTCCTTCCGACAATGACCACTTTTGGTGATGTGATAGGTGTTGGCACAATCAAGGGTAGAAAGTGTGTGAAAAGACTTAACGGATAGTGATGTGGAAACCTATTTTACTTTGAAGGGGATTCACCAGCCCACTGACCATGTGTGAGGCTAGCTGTTGCCACATTTCAATGTAGGACCTAGGTTCTCAAGGTGCAATATATTTGTAGGCGTTTCATGCTAATTCCATATCTGGATCCACTTGACCAGACAATTCTCTACCTACAGCCAAAGAGCATTCTAAAAACTGTCTGGTGCCTTGGAACATGATCGCTTATGGAGTCAACCCTACACAAAAAGCGGACATGACCGAAAGTAAGTTTGTTCGTGCGCTAATCCGACCCTAATGTTCGCCCGTATTAGTCGCGCAGGCTATGGAGCGGTTCTGTCGGGCCCGCCGGATTGATCGTGCGGATGGTCTGATGAATTGCAAATTAAAATGGCCCGGGCACAATACGATATCAGAGGGTGTGGCAGCTGTCCAGTACGGTGTCATCACTGCACCAGAGCATGATGAAGCGCGGCGATTCTGCCATATGTGGCTGATCAAATATGACTGTTGCTTTCGCTTCACCCATGCTTTTTTCTTGCATCGGTGGCTTTATCTGACCCCTTCCTCACAATATCACGCTCCTCGGCAAACGCACGTTTGTTCAGGAACCGTTTAGTGGTTGTGCCATATCAGGTAATCCATGACTTCATTTCAATGCCACTCACACTACGTTTTCCCGCCGAGTTAGGTCATGATCTCCCATCCCATTGGCCCAAAATGGAGTTTTAATGCGAAACAATAATAATACTAGGATGTAGATGAGAATAAACCCAACTTACAGTGTAATCAAACTGTTTAGGCCTTGGAAGACGCTATTAGGCAGTGACTGAATCTGATTATCTGTCAAAACCCTGCAGATTTAACATCCGAAGAAAATGCAAAGGAAATTAACATGTATTTAGTACATGAGGCTCTGGGCTGAGTTCAGAAAATCTCGTCCATTCTATGATCTATTGGGGAAATGGCTTCAACGCATGAATAAATAAATGTGCTGATCAACCCGAGTGACTGTCTCTTCGAAGTTGGTTATCCTTTCTAATGTTTGCAGTTACAATGCTTGGTTCCGGCTCCGTTTCTTAGTGGTTGTGCCGCATGAGGTAATCATGGTGTTATTGCCACCGTCAGGACCGTAGGGACTGTAGGTGGTTCCACCCAGCTTTATTGCCACCGTCAGGACCGTAGGGAC
>JAOWAR010157269.1:0-10768 GCA_028571005.1 Clathrina lutea
CTTTTCACTCTCAGAAAACGGCATGGCCCACTGGCCCCTGACCTTAGCCGTCCCCTAGTCACAACGCTTCATCGGATGTGTTTTTTTCTCCGTGCGGTCACTATTTCTTCCATATAGTATATGATCCACTGCGGACACAAAAATGTTCAAATAGACCCCTCAGGTTGGAATATGGCGACTCAAGAACTACGAGTGGTGCCCTTTGCACCTCAGGTCTACACTGACAAGTAAGGAACGATCACGTTTAACGCACGCCGGATCACAAATACTGCTGCCTATAGCGCAACTGTGACGATGGCTATGGCATAGATTTAATCATTCAAGCGACGCTGCGACGCATCCTGCGGCTTTGAAAAACGTATTACGTTTTTCAAAGTCGTGGTGCTGGCATCGAGTGCCTGATTACCCAAGAATGGTGGCAATTTCAAGTTTGGACTTCGCGAGGTTGGCGTTACTGGCGTCTACACACGCGTCGATTCAGTATCTTGGCATTAGGCTCTTCACAGCCCTTACTGTTTCGATCAAACATTCGAACTTAGCGCGCTGCGTGAAAATTTACCTCTATGTGTGAACAATACGTAGCCTAGAGCAATAAATCATTTTTGGCAAAAATAATGACGTTCAAAGAAAGAGAAGAGGAAGAAATAACACACAGGGAGGGCTCGAACCTGCGGCGCCATCGCCTAGCACAGCCGAAATGCCACGATTGGAACTGCTCTACCACTTAGCCAATTCCAAAAAATTGGCAGCTTCGTGGAGCGCTAGCGCTATGGGCATTCCTACTGTACACAACCCGAGAGGGGAAAGGGAGGGGAAAGAAGACAAGAAGGAGATTAAAGCAGCCGAAGCGGCGCTGTAAAGAGAAGACAGCGCTAGAAATTCTTTCGGACCAGCGCGAAAGAATAATAATATTGACATAGGTAATACAAAAATTTGGACATTCAAAGAAAGAGAAGAGGAAGAAATGACACGTGGGGAGGGCTCGAACCTGCGGCGCCATCGCCTAGCACAGCCTCAGGTGCTTCCTTCGATGGTGTGTCCGAGTCGCCATCGAAGGAAACACCTGCTGCGACACACCAATGCACCGCCATAGGCTTGTCATCTTCTGTACCCTGGTTTGCCCTTTCGTCAGCTCCATTTCACGCTGCTTTAACACGTCTCACCAGCACCAACAAATCTCTAGCTCCAGCCCACTAGCGCTTCCAAAAGCATTTAATAAATCCGTCTGAAGATCGCCAAGAATAAGTGAAACTTAAAGTAACGGATAGAATACCCACGGTTCTGGTAGACACTAATTTTATAAGCATGCCCACGCGTCTAGACAGGTTAGATGTTGTGGTGACACACCCATGTGACAGAGGGTATAAATTTCGAGGCAGTAAGAATAAAGTCATCTCTTTCTCTTTCTCTGAACTGGTGTGCTGTTGTGGGTATCACACAGGTTCACCCCCTTTTTCACTTGCACTGCTCCACGTTTCCACGTGTTGAGCGCTTTTTTTTGGGATACGGAACGCCTTTCTTGCTGTATAATATCTAACTGCAGGCAGTACTGTTTCGGCCTTTGGGGCCTCATCAGTGCAGAACAGAAGCTGAGACAAGGTTGCGAAAAAGCCAAGACTTTATCATTCCCCCAGGAGCTTTCTGCTGGTGGGAATATCCCAGAAATGTAGGCCGCCATACCACGCCAAGAGTGCTCAAACCATCAAAAGCGGTGAGCTTTGCAAAATTGCTAGCAGCATCGTTTATCCAAAGATAGATATAGATCTAAATATTTCAACCAGCCAAAATTGACCCGGTTGACCAGGCTGATCCGGTTCTAGCATAGCCACTGATCTTGCGTTTGCTGTTGGTTTGAAGAGAGACATGCATGAGAGTGGCTTGAAGCTTTTGTTGATGCCTTATGTGTAGATTAGAGACATGTCAGGACGCGCACCTTGTTGTGTAGGTCGTAATTAGGACGAGCCTCTCTCTGCCTCTCTCTCTCTCTCTCTCTCTCTCTCTCTCTCTCTCTCTCTCTCTGTTAAACCAAGAAGATTTCGCTCAGACAGTCTTCCTTGAACAGAGCATTGTTGCTGCCATGTATTGTTATTACTTCATGTTACACCCAACCAATCAGTGCATACACATGCAGCAAAATTATATATATGCTGGAAATCCGTCTTCGAACCATCCTTTTTGAAGATGGCGAGATGGATGGCGCACGTGATTTTCGGTCTGCTTGGCGAATTTGTGCCGCAGGTTCGAGTCTCGGTGCGTTCTCCTGCCATTTAGTGATTTTTCTACCAAAATGTCTTTATGACTCCCTTTCTTCATTTCATATTATGTACTGTCTGCAGTTTTATTATACTCAATCTCCGGACAGCACTGTTTCGGCCTTTGTGGCCTCATCAGCGGAGCACAGAGTGCCGAGGTTGGACCTGATACCAATGAGAGCTGTATATATATATAGGGAAACAGACGAGGAAAGCCTAAGACAAGTTCGTAACTGCCAGTTTCATGGCGTTTAATGGCAATCATCAGACAATAAATATAATATATATATACATCTGTCAAATGAGGGGAGGTTTATCTAGCCAAGCGCTAATGCTAAGGGAGAGAGAAAGAGAGAGAAGGAGAGGCTGATTGTTAAACTACTATGTAGTTTCCCCACCTCGTTGACGTTGATCTTGGCCTTTGCAGACGTTTCGAGGTATTCACTACACCAACAGAACACAGAACACTGTCTTGATTCCAAAACATCACGCAACTAAATCAGCATTGTGATTGCCTGCACCTCGGTTTAGCTCTACCCTCAGCTGCATTGTATAGGCACTGACACACCACGTTTCAGAGAAGAAAGTATTCAGGTGAGCCTGGCGAAAAATCCCGGCTGCTTCCTGCGCATTATCTGCCAGGATAAACGGAACTTTGACCTGCAGCATCTGCTTAGCAAACAGGTCAACAGGCACACACCGTATCTAGGGTGCAGATCAGGTCAACAGGCACACACCGTATCTAGGGTGCAGATCACATTATGCATTCAAGCAGACTGACACATTTGCCAGATCTATGTATATAAGCACCATTGACTTGTAACGCTGAACACAGGCATTGCCAGCAAAAGTGCTCAACAGAGCACACCATCAACTTGTATACCATGTACTGTGGAAGATGAGATTGGTGGGGGAAGTAGAGAGAGAGAGACAGAGAGAGACGGAGAGAGACAGAGAGAGAGAGAGAGAGAGAGAGAGAGAGAGAGAGAGAGGACAGAAAGAGACTGATCAAGGTAAGTAAGGAAGAGCAAGGGAGAGGGAGGAGAGAGTGATGGAGAAGCGGTAGGTGAGGAGGGAGGGGTGTGGGAAAAGCAGGGGAGAGAGGCGGAAATTCTTTTTGCAAGAGCCTTATTCAACCAGTTTGAGATGATTTACTTCGTCATGAGCACACTTTCAGGAGTTCTGAACATTCTCCTGACTTTTTCGTGTTTTAAATTTTCTCAAGGGACCATGAGTGCTTGTACTTGTTCACCGAGGGAGCCACTTTGTGGCGAATGACTGATCAAGCTGGAGGTGCGTTGCTGCGTTAGAGGGAGGAAGTAGCGCTGTTTTAGAATGGGCCTTCTTTCTGGCATTAAGACATTTTGCTGTGCATACTGTCACCATTAAGAGCCTAGTGTTGTCTCATGTAGAGCCTTCCTTTTCAATGAAAGAGTCCTTCAGCCACAAACGGTGAAAAAAGTATTGATGGTAAATCCAAAGGCAAGACATTTCGGGAACAACTCCACCATCAATTGCAGAAGAAGATGACCGAGTTAATCCGTATTAACCTTTTAGAGTCAACGAAAGGAAAGTCTTTTAACTACTTGAAGAGCCTCCCTTTGTTCAGCTTTTTGATGAGAAAAACTCCTAAGGCTATCATGGTGATTTCTGTACTCTTGCCTTCCCAGCAGCATTTGGCTTTGTTTGCCAATTGCCATGGAAACCATCTGCCATGGCATTCATGGCTGGGAGGTAGGAAACATGGATCCTTCCAGGCAAATATTTATAGTATGCGCAGCTATGTTGGAAGACGGCTGTAGTAATTTTCAGGACCATCTTTTTTCCTTTTCATGGTGTTGCCTCCCCACATGCATTCCATAAACTTTTTTCGTTGTGCCCCTTCGTCTCAACCATTTGCTCACTACCTATGGTTTCACTCTGTTATAAATTTGGTGGAGCTGAGTCTTGTTTGTCATTGACTGCTGAATGGAAAGTTTGAGTGATAATAATGTAATGTAATAGCCAGAGGAATAAAATGATAATGTTCCATGACGTGCTTTGTGGGCTGTTTTGAGTTTTGCTTCACTGCTCATTACGAACATCACACAACAGTTTTCTAAGCTTGACAAGTTTTCATGTCTGCAGGGCATATGCAGCCAGGCAACGAGTACTATTCTCTGCCACACTACAACTTGAAGATCAGTAAGAAGAGAGGAGTCAGGGAGAGAGACCAGTACGGACCAGTTTCACAAAATACGAAAAACAATATGAAACTAAAATGTGTTACTGGCCAGTAATAAGCTCAACCAATTGGTGGAGAAGAGTGCCTTGTTTATCTGAATAATACTTCTTACTTGAGTACGTTAGTATGAATCAGCAAGACGATTTTCTTATGGTTGATCTGCTTTACACTGCTGAGTGTCTCCTGCTGCTTTTCTTTTTTCATAACAACTGAAAACTCAGGAGCGGAGAGGCAACGTTATCACACTGGATTCCAATTGGCGAGACACCATTCCTAACTGTGATGATATCGCACAAAGGCTGGTAAGCCCAGAACATCTGCAACGGTCACATTGATTTGACACAACATGTTTGTCGGCGCAATATGCACGGAAAAAAGAAATTTTAAGGAACAAGTAAAGCTCAACCCAAGCCTGGGTTGATTCTTTGAATCAACAAACTAAGCATGGAATTTTTGAACTAAGAATGGGATTTTTGAACTAAGAATAGGATTTTTGAACTAAGAATGGGATTTTTGAACTAAGAATGGGATTTTTGAACTAAGAATGGGATTTTTGAACTAAGAATGGGATTTTTGAACGCAAGTACAGTAGTAGTGTGCTACTTGTCTGAGTACACTGGGACAAAACCCTGTTTGAAAACTGAAACATGTGCATTTCAGGTATGCTGGGCAAACCAGTTGTACAATCGTACTATTCCACCTGTAATAATTTTGAAATAATCCGATTGAGGTGAATGGCACTATGGGAAAAATAACATTGTTGGAAAAGTAACACCCTGCTGCACTTTTCATTTGACACAGACAGTCAGACAGGCTGAAGGTACTAGTTTAGTGTGAGTTTGACTTTAAAGATTTGGACTTGCCTTGTTTGGTTAAAGAAATATTCAAGTTGATCTTTGAACCTGAAAAAGGTGCATCTGCAGACCATTGCTTTAGAATCAACTCAAGCTGTTCTCTGACTCAAGCTGTTCTCTGTGGCCATTCTTGGAGTGGGGGGTTGCAAAGAAACGAAACACATGGATTTCTTTGTGAGATATTGCTCTTGAGTTCTTGTTACTTGGTTGAACTATTCCTGGTGTTTCGGCTTTTTGGTCTCAGCTTGTACGGACTAGGTGAGCAGTTGCTTTGGAAGCGAGATGACAAGGGTGGCTGGGTGGCGTTCGCGTAAGTGCATGCCTGTGAGACATTTTAGCTTTGTTCTTGGACAATGTTTTGTGACTGGTCCATTCCCTAGCGACAGTTTCCAGCTTTGGAGTAGCTATGTGTATTTTTTCTTCCTGAATAAATGTCCATGCCTCATGATGAATCATGTGTTGGCTTCCTTTGTTTTTTCTTTTTCCTTTTTTTTTTCGTTTTTCAGGCGAGCCCCTGATGCAACGGCTGTAGCATCAGCCTGTGGCAATCTTTTCCTTGTCAGTCGTGATAAGGTCAGTTTGGATGCACTCTCAGGGGGTGATAACTGTAGGGGTAGGGTAGGAGGGTTGATAACCGTAGGGGGGAGGGGGGGGTGATAACTGTAGGGGGAGGGGGGGTGATAACTGTAGGGGGGGGGGGTGATAACCGTAGAGTTGAAACTTGACATGTTCAATAGAATGAAATGTGCCATGCTATGTCAGCACTCAACTAATGGTGAGGGCGAAAAGTTGAAGGTGACTGTTATATTGTCTAGTCAAGATTAAAGCTGCCCTAGCCCAAGGGTACACTCGTGACACAGGGAGCTATGGGTAACAACATAAGTCACAGTGCTTCAAACATGAGCGATACAATGAACAGCGGAGAGCAAAGGACCGTACACACAGGCAGAAAAGGCAGCGTAAAGGTGCACGTGCATGGTTGCTATGGAAACCACAACAGTGAACATCTTCAGCTTCAAAAGTTGAAAAGACCTTTATTCTTTATCCTTGCACTTGACAGTTAACGTTTATTCACACAAATACAAAGGAGGACAAGGATAAAGTAGTGGTAGGAACAGAACGTTTTGGCATATTATGCCATCATCAGCCCTTACAAGATGGCTACGATGTAAAGAGAAGACTGCACGGGATGATGCGCATTTGTCATGCCTTCTGATGGGTGGAGAATTGGAGTAAGCTTGTGGGAAAAGCAACAAAGGAGGAAAATGAAATCGAAGTGAGTAGAATGGGGAGAAGGGAAAAAAAGAAAGACAAGAAGAGAGAGTGTGTATATGTCCTTCATACCCAAAAAACCTATGGCCATGTCCTCCTCGTGTCAGTTCAGGTGAAGGTGAGACTCCTGAAGCGCACGGGTTTTTCAACGTGCAGGCAAAGATCATCTGCACATCACTTAAGGACCTCAAACCTTAAGGCCGAGGTATCTTGGGGATGCTTCTCATGATAATGTCCACCAAGCCAAAGACTGACGAGTCCAAGTGCTGCTTTGCTGCATGCTCCCTGATTCTGTCATCGGAGATGTTTGGTTGTCTTATTGACATTCAGACACCTGCGACAGATGTCCAGAGCAGGGCATGTTTTCTTTCCAAGGCAATTCTGATAGGCATTTCATCCAGAGGTGTTGGTGGTGAATTTATGCAGTTTTTGTTCTCAGCTGTTCATAAGGCGGGCAGAGATATTGTGCTTAAGGCATGACCCTACCCCTCGACCATTTTTTGTAACCAGAAAGGGTATCACTTAGCTTTTATTATTATTATTATTATTATTATTATTATTTGAAAGGCCATATAAAAAAATTACTTTTAATCTTATTTGGAATCTCTGGAGCTTTTGGAGAGGGCAGGAGGTAAGCAAAACTGCGAAACGATGTGTATACTCCGAGAAGCTGATTGCAACTTTTGCCCACTCCAGGGCAAATCTGTTTGTTGATTGTGAGAGGCCATGAGCCTGCCGTCTACAAAACCGTGCTACAGATTTTTGTTTTTCTGACAAATGAGAAAGACATGGCCTTCAGAACTTCCCTTCACCCTTTTTTCCGAGTTGGAGCTAGCTCGCAACGTGTCATTCAATAATGAGACGGATTTTTTTAAATTGCACGATTTTGTAGCCAAGCGGCAAGGGCATGAAGATTTCACATGCTAAGTTTCATCACAATAGCCCAAGCAGATGTTGAGATAAACTCCGTGGAAGGAGCACAGAATGTGTGTTTCGAAACCACCATTTCTTTGCTTGGAGGCCGAAGCCGGCTCAGCCCAGTTAGCGTTGCTTGGTGCCCTACAGCACTTGATGATGTAATCCAGTCTTGAGTCTATAATGCGTACATGACCAGTCAGTGCGTACACCTACGGCCAGCTTTCACACCATGATCAAACCGGAGGCGCAGCCGCGGGACGTCAACGGAGAGCCATGCCAGAATGCCGACAATCGTTTTTGTTCAGTCACATTTTTTCGCAACTTCCTCTTCGAACTTTTGAATGCGGTTTTCGCCAGACAGTTCGACGCTTTACCTACTTTCAGAAACGTTAGAAAAACGGAAAAGGCCAAATCTGGCTCCGGGACGGGTAAGGTCCAGCAGGCGCATAACTTGGCAGTTGAACCAATCTGACACGAAAGGAATGTTCAGACAGAACATGGTCTTGTGAATATCCTTCTTCTCTTGGGTTATGTTGTTTTGGATCCAGCATCTTGGATGGCCATTATGTAGCTGCTTTACTGTGGTGTCGTTGATTGTTGTTTTGCACTGTTGTCGAGTTGAGCAAAGTACAGCTCGCTTTAGTTCATTCTGTGCCATCAACTTCGTGACAGTGTTAGGGTGTTGTGAATCTTCGCTCCCGGCCCAATTCTGTGTTTTTAGTCAGGAATGTTAAAACTTTCCTGGAGAGAATGGTGGCCAGGCTAAGCCAGATAACGAGTTCAGCAAGCGGCAGAAATCCCACGTCAATGATATTTCTTAACAGGGTGTACATCATTCGAGCGTCATCATCCAACAATTGTGGTGGTGAAAACACCTGCACGATCATCAATTGCCCATCGTGCACCTGACAAAGCTGTCCATAGGCAGGGCTATGATCACATTTTGGCAGCTACAGATTCCTTCTGGGGCAGCTACAGATTCCTTCTCTGCACTCAAGGAAGTTGCTCGTTGCTCCTTGGACCTCTGGCGCCCCTATCCACAAGTGTTTTTTTGTGCGCAGCTAGTGATAAGCTCTTTGCGCTCCTGGCCCTTGCTCATCAGCAGTTTCAAAGAAGTTTGGAGAGCGACAAAAAACGGAAGCTGTAATGAAAAACAGATCGAACACAACTGAAGAGGAGATGAACAAACCCTGACCTGAAGTGAAAATGATAACCAACTGATTAAAGTCAGCCCCCGGCTTTTGCTGACTATAAATCAGCACGCTGCCCACATGCCACGATCGAGGGTAGGCACTGGTCCTGGAATGTAACAACTTTTGTGCAGATCGCCCAAGCCCATCTGCAGTTGCAGCAGCTGTGAACTGTGTGAACTCACCTGCTTCTGTGATAAGCCCTGTGTGCGCTCGCCCCCTGAACAGGGTAGAATGCGTGTCCAGCGTACATATAGATCAGGACAGGGTTTTTTTTCCTTTTTCGAACCTTCGAATCCAAGGAGATTCAATCAAATCTGTTCTGGATTCGAATAGATTCGAGATTTGATGGATTTGTTTCACCCCTACTTCATACTCATGGCATGGCCGGTGGTTAGATCATTAGCAAAATCAACTGTTAGAGACTCCCTAATAGTGGCCGTATTGATACCGACAAATCTTGCTTTCTCTCTCTCCTTCGTGTTTGCAACATTTTCTTTGTGTTGTCATGCAGCTCTATTGCCAGCCTCCCAACAGCGATGACCTTGCATTATCGGCGTGGTATGAGGTCGGCCCGGCCAGCCAAGTAAGACTGGATGATCAACGAACACTTTCTACTTTCTCACTTCAAAACACACTTGTAAAGACAAAAGCATTTCACCTTGGGCTGTCAGGTAGATGTTAATATTATAAGCTGTTATGGTTAAGCAAATTTGTCAAGCTAAGAACTGCGAAAAGGGCAAGCCATTTTTGGACTGCGACGTCAATGCGCCAATTTATAGCAAGAAAGATGAGTTGTTTATCTTCCCCGCCCGCCTCGAATTTGGGCGCATCTGGAGCCTCCGACTAAAGCATTTCTTGATCAAGCATGGCGAGTTCAGCCTGATCTAGCGTTCTTTTTGTTTGAGGGTTTTAGTAGTTGGCAGTCCAGTGACACATTTTGTTGTCCTTCAAGTTGGTCGGTATGGCTCCAAGTTCTTGGTCCTCGGTCCTCTCTTAAGCAGTTTATTCCAGGTCTAGGTTGCTAGATGTTTACTTCCGCTTCCAGCAGAAGTGAGCTTGACACTAATGTTGAATCAAAAAGTCTTCTAATCCACTGATGTACAAACAACAGGTAAGTGAAGTGGGAGGGAGAGCTTCAACATAGCAACGGTGGAGACGTCCCGAGGTGGGTCTATGCGTGGCACACAGCTCTAGCTCGTAGCCTCTCTTGAACGGAGCAGAACAGCAAGCTTTAACCAAGAAACTAATTTGATCACCACTGGTGTCCTGCGGCTCATGGGTACAATCCAAAGCAACATCGAACATGAAACAGTGCGATCCGCTTGTGTGAGAAGCGCCTTCCACAGTGAAGCTAGCATATATTATGGTAAGCTTGCATGCACACAAGCGTGTACCACAGTTGCCGTGTGGAGCGTGATACTTTTAAGATGGCTCTGTCCAGGTCTGCAAGTATGCCTACCACACATGAAAAAGGGAAATATAATCCACCTGCCTGCCCCAAATTTGGGAACGAAAAACTTTTTGTGATAAAACACTTTGCCTTAAGTTCTGAGATTGAAGGCATATCGCCGCCATCTTTGTTCTTAATTGCATTTTTCTTCGTAGGTTTGGTCAATGGCGGCAGCGGGAGGCCATTTGTAAGTCAATGCTCAGACCCTCAATCTCCGTGTTTTATCTGTCATCTGTCATGACGTAGATTACCAGAGTCAATGTAATCGTACGTTCCAGTTACTCTAATGCCGCACGGCTAACATATTACCGGCCTTGGCTTTTCAGTCGCTGAAAACAACACCTCCATGTGTGTGTGCATTTTGTTGATAATCATGATCAGTTGTATTACAGCACTGTGCATCTCTGCATCTAGATAATATGTAAATATCACAAACACATAACTGATCACTGCTTCAATGTGCACTTTCAATAGCCTGTACAGTTAGTATCTGCCATGGTAAGATCATCTCTCTCGTTTTGTCTCTCTCTCTCTCTCTGTCACACACACACACACACACACACACACACACACACACACACACACACACACACACACACACACAC
>JAOWAR010157280.1:0-10768 GCA_028571005.1 Clathrina lutea
ATGGAGACAAGTATGGGGCTTGATGGAGGTTGGCGTGACAGAGAAATATCATGTCCCAGCTTGTTGCCCTACATTGGTCTTCGCAAATTTTCAAGTGAGTGAGATTACTGGCGAAGGTCACCGCTGTCTCCACACAAACCACCGTAATTGTTTCTGTTGGTACAACCAATAACCTCACCTGAGTGTGCCTTCTTTTCTAGCTGTCTGCCATTTCTCTGACTCTTTCTTGGCTCATATTTACTATTAACAAGCTGCAGATTTGCAGCCTGGCCAAACCTTACTGTACACTGGCCACCAAACCAAAAATAACACATTGCTTGCATCGGCATTTTGGTCAATATTGCCTGACTTTACACATTCAGCAATCACATATTTGCACTCATTGGCCAGAAACCTTTCAGAAAATGTAAACTTGTGCACACAAAAGTCTTGCCAGTTTCATTTTATGTTATATTTAAAACATATCCATGTCGCGCATCCAAGTAGTGCACGTCTCAAAGGGTTAATTTCCAGATTTTTGATGTTTCAATTTTGGAGTCATTGAGCTTCAAAAAGCCTTTTCAACTGACTCGTAGCGCTGGAGCGCTGTAAGACAGTATCCATTGACATCCTTCCCAGCTGTTGGTTTGCCTGTACCAGCATATGCTTAAAATTTGGGAAATTGGCTGAGAGTTTAAACTGATCAAAATGTATAACCTCAACTATTACACAATGATATCGTTCAGAAGTTGTGAGGATCCTGAAGTTGAGTCGATGGAAATGATCTGTGATGATAGTCTTTGCGGGACGTTGCAAAAGTCTAGTGAGTCCCGAATGCGGACACTCAGTATATGTTATTTATATTGAAAAATCCAAGACCTAACTGGTCTGTGCATAATGTTAGGAATGTTTGGCAGTCTGAATCTTGAAACCTTTCTCGAGAAAGGTGTCATGGTTCTAGTTCTTTTTGTGTTGATTATTTTAGGTGAAAGTATTTCGTTGATTAGTTTTTTTGGTTGGGTTGTGTGACATGCAAATGTCTTTCTCATACAATGATACGTTCTTTTAGTACATTACTGATATGTTACCCTTGTCTGTTCATTTCTGTGATTTATTTACTACAGTGTCACATTCAAACAATGAGAAACGCTCAGTTTAGAGGCCCAGCAGCTCGAGATCTTGCCAATGCCAGACGTCTGTTCTGTGTGTGTATTCGTGTGGCAGCTTCACAGTAGCGTGACAGGTGCTAGTGCACCTTGTCACTCTGGCATCCCAACTTGCGAGGTGCGGATAAAATAGCGATCATTCGCAAATATTTATCAGAACGCAGACTCAAAATAGAAGTTTGAATCTTCTATTCATAGTCCTTCATCTTTTGTGTGACTGATACAACGCCAGGATGCCCGTCGACTGAGCCTTCGACATCCCTCTACAGTGGCTGTAAACAGGCGGTCCCGTGGATGATCGATATGCATGTTGCTACTACCAGGGACTATCTCTGATTTTTCATCCAGAAGTTCAATTTATCCATCCAACAAAGAATTTAATTTCTGAAATTTTTTTCGTAGAATAAATTTTTGTTGAAACTTCTTCTAGAAGCCAAATATCATGTCGCATGTACATGAGGGAGTCATGACCTTGGATATCACGCAGCCATCTGCTCAGAACCTGCCCTACATTTTCTCTGAGCTTCTGTCGCTAAGTGACAAAAAGTATATCTGGTCTTCTTCCATCTCCCGCTCTTTATCCCACAATCACTCACCAGGCCAAATCTCATTCTTACCCATCTGAACTTATCTTCAACTCTTCGAAAGTTTGGATACAATCTTAAAAATCCCAGACCCTTTCCTTGTCATTTAGCAACAGAAGCTCACAGAGAAAATGTAAGGCAGGTCTAGCAGGTGGCTGCGTCATAGCTTCAATCACGTGATCATTAGCACGGAAAAGTTATCCTTCGAAGAAAAGCCTTCAGACAACGTAAAATTTTTGGAGCTGAAAATGAAAAAGATAACTTCTTGGGGAGAACCGGACATAGTCACTGGCAGTAACAACATCCATATCGACCATCCGGGATCGTCATATTAAAACTTAAAATTTATTTTCTCCTATGGACATGTGACGTATTCATTAATTAGTTGATTTTGATCAGTCCTGTTGATTATTGGCACCTGCATGAGAAAGCTGGCTTTCTACTCAGGAATGCCTGGTCTCATCTGATGGGTGAAGCAGATCTCGGCCACGCTGGCTCTTTTCAATCCCATTGCCTGAAAGCTCCGCATCATCGATCACAAAGATTGTGGGCGATAGATGTTCCATCTCTCCTCGTGGCAAACCAATGAAAACGTCTAAGCTCATGGCGAATATCTGGTTTGCAGCCGTGGAGAAATATCTTGTTTGCAGCCGTGGAGAATTATCTGGCGGTGCCGTGCTCGCCTAACCCTGGCTCGGTCTTTTTCTTTTGTTCTTCTTCTTCGGTTTGCAATTGCAGAACATTCGTACGAAAAATGTGCATGTGAGCCGTTTTTCGGGGTAACTCTTTCTAAACTCAGTGTACTACTTCCAAGAGGAAAAGTGGGTGAAGGAAACGTGCAGCCGGACCGCTCAGGCAGTCAAATTTCGGCTTGTGAGGTTACCACAATACTGTTTTTGTGGTATGGGCACAGCTGCTGGAAAAGTGAGGAATTATCACGTTTCAAGATAAGTTAATTCATCCTAGGTTGTGGCAGTTTGACCGTCACCCTGCCGCCCTTCAATTTTGGTCAGCTGTATTTTGAGAGATTGAATTATTGTGAATTGAAGGATCTTGTAGACGTCACTCGCACGTTACATTAAGTGAGAGCTTCGAGATTCCGTGTCTTCGTGTCTGCCAACTGACGAAGTCGGCTGGACATTAACAAATGAACTCACCGTCCGTGTTTCGACTAAGGCATTGTCCTCCGTTTCGGCAAGGAGAGTGACAACTGGTCAGTGCGCAACGCTTGAGCTTGTCCTGGTGGTCTGCAGAGGTGATTCCGATCAATCGGAACAGGAATTTGTTGAAAGCCGGCAAAGAGGTCACAGCTACGTGGTTCTGCCAAACCTATCTTTTTGTCTCTCTTTCTCTTATGAAACAGCACGGTAAATCTAGCCAGACCTGCCACGCGAAGCCATTGTGGGAAACGGGCGCTTCTTCGCCCGACGAAACGCGTGTGCTCCGATAAAGACCTGTACATGACCGAAAATGGCCACGTCGACCGGAAAGAGCCCGCTTGACGGGGACAAAATTACGTAATATTCCGCATAATTATGTCGGGGGCGGGCCCTGCCGGTCGTTGTTAGTGCTTGTCACCATGGTCAGCGAGTTGTCTTGCCAGTTTGTCTTTCCAATGCTGATGGTCGCTAACTTTGACTTGCGCAGGAAATGGTTCTGGTTGTGTCGTTTAGGAAAGACACGTCCACAAGAGAGCTCTCCGGACGCGCTTTTCACGTAAGGGGCCAGGGCATATTCTATGGATGGCTATGCTCCTGAGCTGGTCAGTTTACAATTCAGTGCACCCAGGCATTGCTGCCACCCTTCCGTATTGCGCTTCAGTTTAGGCTTTTCCTTTTCCCCTTCTATTTTTTGTTAACAAATACCAACTGCATCCGAACTGCTTAATTATTCGTGTGATGTAATACTGCGGAGTCCCTAAAATCCCTCCCCTTCTCCGTCGATTATTCTCCCAAGCTAGTCTACCCTAGCTTTGCCACCACTCTTACTTTCGAACAAGACACTACGAAGCTCACGTGTCTCAGCGTATCCGTGTGGTGTGTTGAAATTGAGTTGCTGGATTTTTTTAATGGATTCTTCTGACAGAACAGTCATTGGTTGAGTGCGCCGTTCTGCTGTCCACTGATGCAGTAGAGTAAACTTTAACAGCGTCAGGAGCAAATGTTGCTGGGTTTTATTTTCAACATATACTTGGTCTGAGCTGTAGCATGACATTTGGGCATTTTGCCAATACTGATGCTCACATTGTGATGAAATGGTCCAGGGCCAGGCGAGAACGTGCACAGGCCACTGAGCTCTTCCCTACGCAATTGAAATGTCACGATTTGCAGTCCAGTAGTGAAGTAGATTATACTGTAAGGTTGATGACAAGTGACTGACAAACTGAAAAGCCTACACAAACTAGACCAACACGAGGACGGTTGAAAAGAAAGAGCTACGGACAGCACCAGGAAGCACAAAACAAGGCGAAGATACAAAGAACCGAAGTGTACAGGAATTGACGCAGACAAGAGATACAGACAAAGTAATATATTGAAATATTAATCAACAGCGAAACAATGTTGGCAACAGACACTTAGAGTGTGGAAAAGAAGTTGGTTTAGAGAGACGTTTCGGTGCACTGCACCATCACCAGTCTGAAACAGGTAGATCTTATCGGTGGACCAAGCTGGTGAGCATAAAATCAAGTGCTCGGAGGCTTTCAATTTGCAGGCTTTCAATTTGTAGGCTTGAATGTGTGACTAACGTGTGAATAAGATAAGTGAATATGATAGGGTGTTAAGGCAGAGAGTTAAATCTGTGAGGAGTGAGAGTTTAACAACTATAAGTGAGAAAGACATAGGATGGTGATAAGTCTAGATGTGGGGTGATAAAGCACAGGTGTTCATGCGAGGATGTGCTACCGTGGAAAGCCTGCTGTTTCAAGGTTTTCTTGTCGCCGGTTGAGAGTTTGGCGAAGCTTCCTATTTTCCATGGCCTCCTTTACATGTAGGCGTAAGTCATCACGTTGTTGGGCGAGGATTCTAAAACTGATCACAGGCGTCATCTCAGGGTGGGCTTCTTTGTTTAACAAGAGGAGGAGTAACAATATGTGTCCCAAAACCTGAGGGTGGTGTTCGGTTCTTTGCAGCAGCCAGATGTTCCCGCATTCGGTCATTTAGTCGCCTTGTTGTGATTCCGATGTACTCCTCTTCGCATAACTCGCACTAACCGACGTACACGACAAATGATCGGTGGCAAAATGTTTGGCTCAAGGCATTCTTAGCTGGACCACAGTGTCTTCTCACGGGCGGGTCTCAGAGCTGTCAACTCTCTGATGGTTTGTCCACGTGTGTTAACCAGACGGATTGGGATCTCGCACTTGCTGAACAAGGGTTTAATAATGTAGTTGAGCTGCTCCGAGATAAATGAGATCAATCCTTCTCCTTATGGAGATAATAATATTGACATCGAAGGTGGCTTATGAGCCCCTGTAGTGCATCCCAGACCTGAGCATCGACCGTGCCGTATTGAAAGACCAAAGCTCGGCATCGTGATGCCGACTTTTTTTTAGGCCAGTGGATTGGTCTGAACAATTAACATCGGGATTTCCGTTCGGCTGGGCGCCGTGTCTCCGCAGGTTCGAATCCGGTCTATGCCTATAGGTAATGCGAAAAGATCATATTTGATGGTTCAATTTCTTCCCGGATAATTTCAATGCTCTCATCTTTGGAGAAAAAAGGAAAGTCTTACTATAGCTCCTCGTCTTTAATGTTCTGCCTTTGACAAGGCAAAGCCTTTGTCTGCGATCTAAGCACGGACAGGTTACCATGGATCCAGCACGCAACGAGCTCTATCGTCATCGCGCTGTCACTCCTTTTGCCTAACTCTGCAGAGAAACGTATCCGGCTGCTGCCGGAGAGATTCAGAACAGGGCCTTAAGAGTATTTCACTGTTTATCCTCGTACTCTGAGTAACCCATATGGAAAGATAAAGATGGTGTTGTGCATGCATTCCGAGCTCAGAGCAATCAATGATGCACGCAACATCCTCCCCCTCCCCCCCCCCCCCTTTGATGGCTTACGGAGACTTTCCTCCCTTTTGAAGGCTTCAGGAAGACTTTCCCTGATCTTCTCGGGATCGATATCTGGCCAGAAGATAAAATGCACAAATTGGCAAGACCCAAAGTTCAGCCAAATGTTTTAAATGGAGGAAACTTGAGAGACAGCAGAAGTTGTAAAAGCAGAGGTCCTGCTCTGGAAAGTCCGTAATTCTCATCTTGATCAGAGCCGAGAAGAACTCATCAAAATAGCGTAGGACGGGGCACGAGGTAGTCCGATCCGCTCAATATAATCCTCCAATCTCTGCTACCTTAGCTTCGTGATTCGTGAGACAGAAACTTGGCAAGTCGTGTTCAACATTACTGTACAAGGACGCAAAAATTCTCATAATCAGGCATTCAGAATAGGATTAATAAAACTCCTTCTTGTTCCGTCCAATCATTGCTGCTGAATTTTTCCTCCTCTGTCTTTTTGATTTGAGCATTCTCTCCTTCCAGATAAGCATTTCTTTGCAAAAATAATGTCCCAAGTCAGTCTTGTATGGTCGAGCTCGTCTCTGGTTAGTTTGATCTGGCTAGCTTTTCATTTGTTTTCTATCCCAGCTCTTTCCGTGCGGTCGCCATTTCAGTCAGTGCGGGGCTGTCCGCCATTGAGGAAACCGTTTAATGAACACAGTGAACTTCTCTATTTACGGTAAATCTAAAACGCTATCACAAGGTGTGAACAGGGAGCAAAATGGCGGTGGATTGGAAGCGCTGAGCCTACCAGTTTGAACAAATGTCGGGCGCACCAGAAGGAAGGTAAAGGGGAGCTCTGGAGAGTAATTAGGTTAAAGGAGAAGACCAAAGTTCACAACTTGTGGGCAGGAACGCGAAGTATTTCAAATATAGGGCTGTTGTACAAGAAGAGAGAGAGAGAGAAAGAGAGAGAAGCAGCCGAGATATGCAGGGTGTTGGTGGGTGTAATATTCATTAGCTATGAATATGATTGCGTGGTCCCGAGCCAGTCTTTCTAGGGAAGATGTTTGGATGATATCGGTGAGGATTTAAATACATTGTATTTGAATTCGAGGGTTTAGGAGTGATGGGTGCAGCGAGTTCCAGATCGAATGAGTGCATGTGGGAAAGACCGGAGGATGGCGTTGCGTGGTTGGGGAGGTAGAGTCGGCTGAAATTCCTGGTTGGGTCTGTGGGCAACGCGAAATTGCTGCCAGGCTCGTACGTGGCTGAATGCGATCTGCTGGTGGGGGTAGGAGGCACTACAGGCATGGCAGGCGTGGTTCTCACATCAGTCTATAATGTTGACAAAGGTCATGGATGGTGTGACGAAGTGCAAGATTATTAATGACAGCATCGCGGCCAATGAGGGTGAGAGCTCTTCGCTGAATCTTGTCAAGGTGGGAGAGATGGTAGCCTGCCGCAAGGCTCAACACAAGAGGGCGATATTCCATTATGGGTCTAACAAAGCCTTTGTATTCAGTTAGACGGCCGGAGAATTCCAAACCGGGAGAAGCCTTTCGTAAAACGTCACTTTATGTCGGGCGGCACACACTGCGGCGAAGCGCAGACGTACATTTGCTGCAGTTGAAGCTTCTGTCAAATGTCACGCCAGGGAGTTTGACTGAGACAACGTCTTCGACAGGCACCGAACGGCCGGCGCATAGGTGTGATCGGCCAGGGATACTAGTACACGTCTTGCGCACAGCGGCGTCTGTAATTTTAACGTAATTGGGGTGTCTAGACAGGGATGTTTGAGGTTTTACTAATCATTACAGGCCAGAGAGGCTGATGGCGGCGGGAAATGGTGGTGGTCTGTGATTTCGATTGCTCAAATAAGATGCGCCAGGTGGCGCCCCATTCAGATACTGCATCCGTGCCTGTTTGGAGTGTTGTGCAGCTCGCCACTGCATCGTCAGCAGACGTCGAACAAGAGAAGATAACCCGAAAAGTGTAATCCAGTTGGTCCCGGCACAAAGAGAGGTCAGCCGGTGAGTCGTGAATGGCTCCCCACTCAGGTTCCGCGTCACTTGCAAAGTAGGAGCGTGTTCCTCGTTTGGCGGAAACCTGAACGGTTGAAGCCATTCCGGATCCCGACTCAGAGCCAGGGAGTACCGAGTCATGACCACACCCGAGCCAGCTGTCCGTTGTGGTACTGCGGCCTTCGACCGGCGATGCAACGACATTTTCGCATCATGACAACCATGTCCTACACGTACTGGGAGGTAGTGGAATAATGCTGAGGTGATTATGCTGAGAGCCCAAACGAACAGTACTACCACTACGGAATGAATATAGAATATTCCAAGGTTCCCTTCCACACGTCGCCACATATGCTGCATAACGATATATGACATAATAATTATAGACAAAATTGATCTTTTCATCAGGTTCATATTATACACGGAGACAGCTGTTGTTGCACGAAGCTTTCCAGCAATGCGCAAGCCGGTGTGGGAGCCAGGAACGTGGTTGAGGTTTAATCAGTACCGGCCTGTAATCTCCTATGCCTTCCATTTCCAAACTGTTCTGAGAAGTCTGAAGAAAGTGGCCAGTGGCCAGTGGCCGTGGCGTGCGCCTGTGTCGCATCATTAGCTGGTCCGTTTTAAGAGCCAGCGCGGGCTGATTGGCAAGGATCTGCACTCGCTCCAGTTCTTCAGCACGGTGCTTCCGGAAAACTGCTGCGATGTCTACCCGCGACGATACCATGATTTCCAAGAAGGCCAGGAAGTCACCAATTCGAAAACAGCGGTAATTGACAAAGCTCAGTGCCCGAAAGTGTGTCCAGACTACTTGTGATGAGGTAAGATTGGGGCTTGTCAGATCATTCGCCCACGGAGCTGAACAAACACAACTTGCCTTGGCGCACACAAAGGCCTCGGTTGTGTAAATTTTAGCTGTGCTGCAGGAGCAGCCTGATCATGTGTGTGCCTCCAAAGGTGGGCATGAAAGTTTGACGCCGTTCATCCGTCGTACTTCAAACCCAATTCGCATACCTTACCGGCACTAGCGACCTGCATACCCTAACGCAAACTTTTTCCAAACATCAGAGCGACTCGGTAAAACACCAGAGCGAACAGAAACCTTCGTCTTCTCAGTTTGCCGTTGGCTCGGCAACGATCTCGAGATGTGTGTAAGTCGAATCAAGGACAGCTGCCAGACTGGCTTCGCCGGTGATAAGAATCCTCGTGAAGCATTGTGGAGAAAAGCATCTGAAAGTGCGCTCCCACATTCGGCGTCATTTTATCATGTGCACTACGCATGCGCCAAATATCGACCGAGCCCTAACGAACCTTCGTTTCAGGGAAGTACCGGTTCGTTCCGGAAAATAAACGAACGGCTTTCGAATATTCGGTCTATTCGGTTCCTCACTAGAGTGGAATGGCAGGAGAAAAATAGAAAGGCATGATGGTAGATAGAAATAGAAAGGGCGTGGAAGAAGGAAGTGGAAAGCAGGGAGGATTTAGGAGAGTACAAGGAAAGGCAGGTAGAATTAAGCAGGGCGGAACACTTAAGGGGATTAGCAGGAATAGGGTAATAGTAGAGGGCAAAAGGAATTATGAGTGGGGATCATTGTAGATGATAGGTTCAGGGTGGCGGTAAGCACTGGTTTTTCCCATTACCCATCAGATGTTGCCCATTAACCATCTGATGTCTGGCTTGGTTAATCTCGGCATGTGTGGGCCTTTTGTGTCTCTGTCTTGCTTCTTTTGAACTTATGTCGGTGTTGTATCTTTGTGACTGTGGTGACAAGACACCTTGAGGGTTGCGGCAGTGCAGTCAGATGCATCCGTTGGCCGCTGGCGGCCTATGGAGGGTGGATTCAATCTCAGTAGTTATCAAGTACATTCAATTCGTTTCCTTCTTCGGTTTTGATCCTTTTGTGGTTCTTTTCTTCAGTTTATATTTTTTCATTTTTTCCTTCTATTTTGATCTTTTGGTCGTTCCTTCCTTCTCTTGCCTCGTCATTTCTTTTCCTTTGATCCATTATTTGCCTCTTTCGTGTTCCTCAAAAGCCCTGAGACTAATCCCCTGGTCCCAGCCTTATTTCCATCGTTTCCGGACGTTTTATGTGGTATTTAGAAGGCGAGGTGTAATATAATGACGTACACGAATGACCTAACCTCTCATGAGACCGCGACAATTCAGTTTGCAGTTGGACTCACGCTGAGTGATGAGTTTCTCGTCTACGACTCACCTAACCTTTCTAATTTCCAAATTCCTAGACACGAGACAGACGGGATTCGGGAGTGAGAAACGACGAAAAACCGGGAGAAGAAAGCTCTAGCTCACCAATTTCTAGCTAACTGTGGACATGAGCGGGGAAGAAAGGCAAACGGGTGCGGCTTAGTGTAGAGCACCGATGAAAGGAAGCGAATAAACCGTACCTGACTGATACAGGGAACAGCTGATTTCTGTGCTCATGCTGGAGGCATCACATGTCCATGTTTTGTGAAGGGAAGAGCGAGGCAAAATCTCGGACTACCAGGAAGTACACGACGAAAACCGGCAAAGGTAACACCATTTGCAAGTTTCAAAAGGGAGGCGCGCGTAATGAGCCGGTGAGGAGTTGGGCACGGATCGAGGTGCATCATTATCTGACCAGGCCGAGGACCAAGTATCATGTCATCATGTTGATGGTGGCAAATTATATCATAGGGAGTTAGGAGGAAATAGAATTAAATCAATCGTAAGGGATAAGTGTGAAGGGTGGAATCCTTTTTTAAAGTAGGCAGCACGAACGTGGCTGAAATTTCCCCAGAGCTTGAAGATGCGCGAGATCTGGCAGATTCCTTCCTCAGTCTTGGTGTCGTCGCGCGTGTGTGTTGTACTGTATCTCATTCTGTAATATTGGGGGGGCGACCCCCACCCTGTAAGCTCATCGGACCGTTTTTGAGATTAGTGCACTTTCGGGGTCTATCAATATGGACCTTCCTTTGGGCGAGGTGAGCAGAGGACCCGACATAATCGCGTGACGCATAATGACATCATGCCAGTACTTT
>JAOWAR010157291.1:0-10766 GCA_028571005.1 Clathrina lutea
GCCACTCGGGAAAATTGATTTTTTTCCCTTTTGCCTTGCGAATTTTCTTTTTAAGGAAAATGCTTTTTTTTAACCCTTTCGGCTTGCTTCCAGCAAAAACTGGTGCTGATACCATTCAAAATAATTCCGTAGTGAGCTAACATATTTTGAGAGCCATTTTTGTTTCAACGATAACTCCGAGACAATGAGGAGTTTCTAAGGGCAGTTTTTTTCTCCGGCTTGTCTTGTATAGTTTCTTTTAGCACTCAAAAGGCAAAAACGCCCTCTGTTAGTTTCAAGAATAGGGAACAGGGGGTGACTCCAAGCATATGTTCTAAAAGAGCGTGAATGGGAATCCCCTACTAGTATTCGGTACCACTCTGGGATTCGCACGGGGGTTCGAAGTAAGAATTTTGGACTTCTGACTATTCTGGTGTCTTAAGTGTTCCAAGCTCGGAAGATGCTCCACAGACCTAGCATTCGGCAGGCCCTTCTTCGAGTTTGTATGCTTGAAATTCTTGCATGCCTCCCAGACTGATTAGTTCTCCAACGTACTTCAAATTAATTACCGTTCTTGTCCTCCGCCCGCCCCCTTTTTTTCTTTAATTCTCTAAGTTCTTTGAATTTTGGAAAATCCACGCGTCCCAAAAGAAATATCCTTGCTGTGAAAGAAAGGAACAAGGACCAACAAGGAGCTCCCCATCCAGGCAGTTCACAGCAACGACCCGAAACTGTTGACGATGAAAGGTAGTCTATGCCCAAAGAATGTCCAAGTCTGGAGACGTGAAGGCAAGTATCCTCCAGTGGGAGTCAAGGTCTTTATGCTTGACTATTTCCAGCGATTAAAGGGACACAGCGACGCATCCTGCGGCTTTGAAAACCGTATTACGCTTTTCAAAGTCGCGGTGCTGGCACCGAATGATTACGTGAGAATGGCGGCAATTTCAAGTTTGGACTTCGCGAGGTTGGCGTAACTGGCGTCTATACATGCGTCGATTCTGTATCTTGCAGTTGGGCCCTTCACAACCCTTGCAGTTTCGACCACACGTTCAACGTTTGCTCGCTGCGTGAAAATTTGCCTCTACGGATGAACAATACGTAGCCGAGAGCAATAAATCATTTTTGACAAAAAATAATGGAGTCGCAAAAGCGTCGCAGACCGCGGACTGTAATGTTTACTCACAAAATTTCGGAGGGAATGGAAATCCACACACATGCTCAGTATAATGAAGGAAAACTTAGAATTCCACCACTGTGCTCTGGCGCTGTCATTCCCAGTTTTAGGGTTGGCAGAGTCATTGTGCAAAAATGGCGACCATGTCGTGCCACGTCCGCAGCAACGCGGCATCGCCCTGGACACGGATCTCGCGTTCCGCCTGCGATATGACTCGCGTGTTTGGTAGGACCAAAACTTAGCCCTGACATCAAGAATCGATATCATGAGATCAACGCGGGGCGTTCCCAAAGCTTTCCTGCCGCTCTGCCTCCATTTGAACATGTTGAAGTTCGAAGTAACTTTAGCTGGTGAGTTAAAGCTTGTGATTCTTCTGTTTTTGCACCACGCTAAATAACCATCATGATCGTGTTTCTTCACCTTCCTTTATTCAGATTGCAAAATTTCAGCTCCGCGAAAGCGACTTACAGCGATCTTCTTACCCCCACCCCGTCATGGACGCCGCCATTGACTCTAAGCGAACGCCGTCGCGGAGGGCTGGATTTCTGTCAATCGCGTCTAGCTCATGATCAGGGCTGACCGAAGACGCTTATTGACAAACCAGCTGCAGTCTCACTGTTCACGCCCGGTGCGCAGCCGATCAGCAAGCATAGTCCTTGTCGACACTCACCAGCACGGCGACCAAGGCACACTCCTCCCGGCCGCTTTGATCGACTGGATTTTCCACGTCTTCGAGGATTAAGAAATGCTGCGGAGTTCGGGATCTTGTCTTTTCTAGATTTCTAGTACCGTATTTTTCTGGGCCGGTGTGTGTGATTAACCGGTAAAGTCATTAATGCTCTGAACGTTTGATTCTCTAGGACATCGATTCTTATTTTCACGCCGGTTGCTAGGGACGCTGCAGCTGGGCGTGCCGTTTTGTGCCACGACGCCCGATAGGGATGTACGCAGGACTTAGAACAGAAAAAAAAATCGCTGCCGGTCTCCTTATAAACTCTTGTAATTCGCTCAAAGTTCAAACTGTTTGCTCAAATTTTCCAGAATACTTTCTTTTTTTTACCACTTTTCCCCTAGTACAAAATTAAGCTCAAGGTTTTGCAGAAAAAAGCTCGGCCTACCAGTACCATCCCTACTGTACCGATTTGGCATCATCGCGGATTTTGCATGGCCCTATCATTATTATTATTTTTTTCCAAATTGGCAGGAGTAGAAAACTGCCTACCAGTACCATCCCTACTGTACCGATATGGCATCATCGTGGATTTTGCATGGCCCTATCATTTTTTTTTTCCAAATTGGCAGGAGTAGAAAACCGGTTCGGAATTCTACCTGTGCGGTATCTTTTCCCTAAAAGCAACTCTGCGAGTTTTTTTTTTCGATCGAAACGGTCTTGTGTTGCTCGTCATCGCACGCCCACCCGGTCACCCTTCGAGAGTCCTGGACAATATAAGTTCGTCCGGCCGTCGAAATGTTTCCCGCGAGTTGCGTGCTCGTTCAGGAGAGAGGATGAGAATCAACCCAAACTCCGAAAATGCCTCGATCGAGTTCGACCGAAAGAAACGAAAACTGCCTCAAACCCAACTTCAAAAGATGGCATAACACAAAGTCGGAGCAGACGACACCGTTGACGAAAACGCCCCCTCCACCCTTGGCAAATTAGGCACAGGCCGCGGGAGTTATTGGCATCCCCACGTCGAACAAGGCAAGAAATAATCCCTTGAATGACATTGGGATACCAAATACGGGGACCGTGTCAAATTAGGCCGGACACAGCGAGCTGGTGCCTGGTTGAAAGGGGGTGTGGCAAATGTACGCCTGCCGGCGAGGCTTAGGGTCCTTACGTTTTTAGCTGACAAACCACAAGCAAGCAATAAAGCAATGGACCAGCCTGACGGTCATAAAGGAAGGAAGAATGGAATCATGCACAAGTGCGAGGACGAGATCGCTTCATCTCAGACCGACGCGCGTAGGCTAGTATCTATATCCACTTCGGATCAAGACTCAAGAAATACCCCGACCCACCGATGTGCCGCTCTTTTCGTGCTAACAAGCACTCGGTAGACACCGTTGGTGCATGCGAGAAATTGGTTTCAGACCCTCGTAGATCTACTCTGGCAGGCCCGACGTTCATCCCTGCCCTCGTACTCGGGTGGGAAGCTATACTTTCTGAGAGTGGCCCGACAGCACCGTACAATAGAGAGGGCAAGTCAGGGACTAGTAGTGCATGCAACACTGCACGTGCATATTCCAATCTTGACTCGCGTATGTGACATACAGGTTCGTCATGATACGAGAGGGTCCGTTGCGAACAAAAATGGCCAGCTCTCAATCCGCCCGGAGCGAATCATAGCTTTCTGGCATGCGAGAGCCATTGAAGATCGTAGCAAAAACCAACACCCAGATACTTGTGGGCGAGCTCAACAGAGATTGGTCTGGGGTCTGGAAGCAATGTTGTTTGATTCTTTGGCCGTTTGTGCCACTGTTTCACAGTATTACGAAGGCCACACTAACTGGCCTTGCCATTGACGGGCTCAGGAAAATGCATCGCTTGCTGTATCTCCGACAGCCCGCGTGCCTAATGCCATCCCATTCACGGCAATAATCAAATTCTCTAATGCTTCTCCTTCTTTCGTTCCTACTTTGCGCCGGTATCTGAATGCCATTTGAATCTGACCTGAGGTCAGTTTTGGTTGAACAGTTGGAGAGAAGTTTCGTACGATAACGCACATTCTGTAAAAAAGGAAAGACACCTCCTAGAAGACAAGAAGCCCAGGAGCAACAAGTGAAGGAGTGCTATGCAAGAAGTTACAAGAACATGCCCCGTCAGTCAGTTGTTCTTCTGATCCAGGTATAGAACTATGACATTCTAATTTCTGGTCCTCTCGAGTTTAATATGTGCGAAATCAGAAGCTGCTCGATCTTTTCCAGTCGTAACTGTATGCCTGAGAGGTCAGCCAGGATTTGGCTTTTCTCAGCGTGAAGTGTGTTGATTCTTGCCTCCAGCTCCCGCTCCCTTTGAAGTTTCCGGCGCCGGCATCTTATAGCTGCAGCGCGGTTTCTCTCCCTCCTTTGCTCATTTCGTGAGATGTCCTCGCTTCGCTCCGACGTCTTGCGGACGTGGGTTGAGGATGATGAGCGTTTCGTCTCTTGCGGCTCCGTTGATGGAGCCTTATAGAAACGACTGAGGTCTTTGACTTCAGGCGACATAGAAGAGGATGGCGAAGAACGTTGCTCCGCCTTACAGAAGTCTCCGAATCCCGGGGTAGGAATAGACGGGACAGCGATGGTACAGCCGTGAACGCCGGAGTAGGTTTGAGGTCGAATCAAGTGCTGTCCTGTGTCTTCATTGGCGTAGGCGTTTGTTCTAGCAACGGAATACATCAGCTGGCTGGCTTCTGGGTCGGACAATCCGCCCACAACGTGATCAAAGCGTTCCTCCTGAAAGGGGTAGTATCCACTGATTGAACTGTTCCAGGCCTGAATAGCGCCAGAGAGCTGAGTTAGGTGAAATTTTTGAAGATCTATGTGTCGACTCGTGTCCATTTCATGTGGCGAAAGGCAAGAGGCTCAATCGAGCACGATCTTCCACTTGTTCTGTGTAGAGCGGCTCTCGTCGTTCCCGGCTTTTCAAGTGTGTGTGTGTGTGTGTGTGTGCGTGCGCGCGCGCGCGTGTGTGTACTTATATGGATAGCGGGCATAATATTCGTGACCTTTGAGCTTCGCCTTTCCCATATTCAGCTCGAGCCCCTGTTACATGTGTCCTCAGATCTACTAAGGTCTAGATCGTGGTAGTTTTACTAACTGAAAGCTCTCTTCCTCATCTTTCTCTTCCTCTCGCTCGTTCTTCCGTTGCTTCTCTTTGCCGTTCTTTCTGATATTATTGGTCACTCGCGCGGGTTGTGTTGTCGTGCGTGTACCGGCCACTCTGGAGAGCCGGGATGGAAGAAGAGGGGAATATCACAGCCTACTACCAGCGATTTTCAATTGGAGGAACTGTATGTTCTATTCGAAAGGAGCGCCTCAAAGCGGAGCAGAACTAGAACCTTCAGGATAAATCGACAGCTGGGCGAGCCTGAGCCTCTGTATTGAGGGTCATCCTCTCAGCTCAGATCTTGTCTCGCTAAATTTAAGTTTGGATGAGCGGACAATAAGCACAGGGCACCGGGTGGCACCACCCATATTCCAATGGCAGACACCTACACAATCTTGGAAGTAGCGAGGGCGACAAAGATGCCGAGCCGTACATCTAGAGTTTTGGGTGACAGTGCTTGCAAGTACAATAAACACATTTGGTCCAGCCAGAACCAGCGCCCACACCAAAAATGGTACCACGTGCCACGAGCTCGCCATTTTCGGCTCTCTTCGCTTGAAAATTAACGCCCACGCCAGCAGCGCGCTTATCATCCTAATGTACCAGCAAGCAGCTCAGATGTACACGCCCACTCGATCGCGTCTGTTTGGAAAGATTCGATCAGATGTACACGCCCCGTCGATCGCGTCTGTTTGGAAAGATTCGATCAGATGTACACGTCCCCGTCGATCGCGTCTACGTGGAACTGAGATGTACACGTCCCATCGATGTAAGAATTCCCTGGTGACACTCACTCTCCATGCTCGTCTAACGTTTCTTCTTCTCAAGATCTCTCACTCTTCTTGGTAATTGTACATGTAACTATAAAGACGACCCTACGGTACGGTACAACCTTTGTACTCGGAAATGACTCACTGGGCGAAGACTCAGTGACACTCCCCAGCGAGAAAAAACATGGAGAAGCAAATGCAAAACAAAGTATGAGGAGAGCATTTTGAAGAATGAAAATTGGTGTGAGAGCAGAAGACGAAAAACTCTGGAGAAGAAAGAGGAGAGCAGGGTTAGCGTACAGATAAACAAGGATGAGAAAAGGCTGATACAGAATAGATGATTACAAAGGTGGAACACAGTGATTATTCCCGCGAAAGTCGTTGTTTTGCTTGGAAGGCAGTCTGACGAGGAGGTTGGGTTCTCAGTTGTTGATGAGTGGATGCTCTCTTTGGGTGGCCGCTGTTGGGAATTCGCCCAACGGAAGCCAAAATAAATTAAATTTTGTCCTGTGTTCACTCACAGCGATCCTCCTTGCAGTCACACCATTTCTTTAGACGCTGTCGATTCTATTTCCGAGTTATCGACAGAGAGCAAATGAGTGACATGGAGTATACATATGCGGTGAAACACCGTGCGGACTGACGACCACACGAGAAAACAAGTCTAGATATTCAGGCCGAAACGTTAGTAAGCCTTGTACTACAGCGTAGGAATGACACAGAGTACATGTATTAATAGACAAAACAATACTATATTTAGACAGCTAAATGTCATCAACTTCAGGAGAAAAATACAGTGTCGCCAACAATGGTCTTGTCGCATCTCTCTGGATGTTTGTACAAGTCTTCATGTCATGGTTTTCCCAGAGGTTAACTTTATATCATATATGTCTTGCCTCAGGTTTGAGCCCTCCCATGTCCTCTCTTTCTCTTCTCATTCTTACACGCACCGCTACATTTCTTTTTCGAATTCTTGTCAAATCTCCGAATGTTTGTTTAACATCATGAGGGTAAACACGTCATGTCTGATGTGTTCGCTCACTTCCATCATTCTTCATGTTTTCTCTCTTGCAATTGTGCATGCTTGTTCTTTACCACCTGTACATGAAAACTCCTTGTACTGTCTGCCTCTGTGTAGTATTCTGCCTTTGGACATGGGAAGCCATCAGGTTTTTTTTTTTTTGTTTGAGCCAATCGACAGAGAAGAAAGCAACAAAGCCCTGAGACTACTTCTGCACAATATATCTGGCCTGAATGAACACCTGCCTTTTTTCATCAAAGGGTAGGCCTACATACATTGTAACAGTCAGTGTCTGCAGGTGCCCAGCAGGCCATGTCGACTAATTAGTGCCAACCTCAATCAAACATAAAGCCAACATTCGGCATTCTCATTGGCAGAGCAACAACAAGAATTAAGTTAAACAAACTCTAAGGCACTATAACTTCAGCCATGACTGAACATTATCAGCAATGCACTCTTCTTCTTCATCAGACAAATGGAAGGACAGCAAGCTTCAAGAACGCTTTAAACAACTAGCATCCTTCAGTGCTTTCCCTTCACGGAAAAAAAACCGGCATGTTTCCATGGCCAGGAGCAATGTGAATGTGCCCAGACAGGCTAGAACATGGAGTATTTTGCACATCCTTGATGTTTTC
The DNA here is from genome assembly GCA_028571005.1 of Clathrina lutea. Lineage (NCBI taxonomy): Eukaryota > Metazoa > Porifera > Calcarea > Clathrinida > Clathrinidae > Clathrina > Clathrina lutea. Next base: position 7,391 of record JAOWAR010157291.1, read on the forward strand.
TCTGCTTGTCCGGGTCTCCATACTATAGTTTGGATGAGCCACTGCATGTGTGTTTACATTGTGTGTGTTTATTTATGGTGCAGCACTAGCAGTATGTGATCTACCTTGGTGCCATGCACAAGTGCAAGTATCGATTGATGCATGTATTGTTGTTCATGCTGCATGTTCCAGATACGCTACTCAAATCATGTATGCAAATCATGCAAAATCAAGCCAAAATCAAAATTGAATTAATATATCATGGTGAATGCAATCGCCCCATCCCCATTCCCATTTCCCGACAGTGTCGTGTACATGCAACAGACAGATGCTGTAGTCACATGCAGAAACAATCTAAATCCTTCCAGGCCTGGTCAGCATTAAGACTTTCCCCAGTATCCAGCATTCAAATGCCTGCCAAAGATGACAAATCGATTTAGAAGGAAACACCGAGAAACCATGCATGTGGTCAACCAAAATGCCAGAGGTTATAAAGTTTCAATTGGAAGACTAAAGAGATGTGACCGCACAAAAGAAAGAAATTGATTGAAGAAAAAGTTTCCTCAATCAAGATATAGCTGGTCTAAGGTTAACTATAACCAATTGTTCTTGAATCAAAACCCAGCCCTAAATCTCGACCGACCACAGGACACGGACAACCATCTTCGCAGTAGAAAAGTAACAGAATAAAATGAAGTCTACTGAGATCTGAATATTCAACAAGACCAATACTTCATCTGGATGAAAAATGACAAATAAACAAAATTCCATCCAAGTAAGCGAAGACTGCCACATAGGCATGCAACAAAAAATGAATGTGTGAGACAGTGGGCCTCGTACCCAGGCCGCAGTGACCTATCTGATTACAGAGCACAACACACTTTCACCGAGATGACACCCCTTCAACCTCACCTTGACAGGATCCAGTCTACTATTTAGCCGCGGAAGGAAGCAGATGCTGTCAGAAGTTATATTGGACATTGACCACCTGAAATCTCTCTCTGCTTGGTTCATTGAGCATGGACAGGGCTCTACTTGCTTGACAAACTCAAGGGTACGGCCAAACTGTACAATATCCTGTTGATACCACATTCTACATGCAACATAAGAGCTTGCCGTTTGCTGAGCACTTGATTGTTGGCTGACTGTATAAATTTCTTCGCCAACATTCCCAGTGTTCCCTGTAGCTGTGGCGATAGTTTTGATAAGGGATAAGCTTGAAAATTGGTGATTGACATAGTTACCAGTTCCATCATTCAACCCCACTACTGCATGGCGACGGTATGAGACGGACCAAGTAATTGAATCATAAATGAAGAGGGCCACTGCATGGTGCTCATTGCCCATAAGAACTGCTTGGAAAGTGTTTGTCTACAAAAAAAAAAAAAAAGTAAAGTAAATATATTAACACTTTATCACTTAAGCATCACAATGAGCAGGAATTAGGGGATCCAGCTATGATTTGTTTTCAGTGGAAACCCATTATTGAAATACACACTGCAGTGAAACGGTTTTGTCACACCATACCCTTTGACAAATGTAACATTGTTTCAGGTTCATGCACTGTCAAAAACCATTGCAAGTAGGATCACTTCAGAGCACTGACTGTTCTTCAAACTGAGTGTGCACCCTTCTGGGCATGTTTTTGGAATATACCTCCTAATTATAATAATTATTTTGTTTTATTTATGGTAAAAAATGAAGTTGCCACAAAATTTGATGATGGCATATATATTTTGGATCTGGCCACATCTCAATGACGCCTGTTATACGTGAATATCCTTCATGTCCTAGATAAAGCCTTGTTTTCTCAAGAAGCTGTTACTAAGGCTATATCTGTTAATCATTGTGTGGTTTTGTTAAAGATTGCAACCACCAGCCATTCTTCACACTATCAAAAGCCCAGCATTTATTGTCTTTTGGTCCTTTCCTAACATTAGGAGATGGGCCCAGCCATGACTGATCGAGTTGCTCTTCCGTTCACATCTACAATGTGTCATGTATGACAGGTGATATTATACACCTGGTCAATGTTGTACACCTGTACACGAATGTTAAGTCTTTTGTAACCGAGTTCTGCTATGGGTACAGTAATAAAGTTTCAGTTCAGATCCAGGAACAACTCATGTGATGTACGTAATACAAGAAAAACAAGCAGATTCCTAGCAAGGACACCTCAATAGCAAAAGTTGAATGAAGTGAAAACGAAAGTCTGACAAGACATTTTGGCTCTTCCATTTCTCAACCCCAAACCACCAAAAGAATGTCTTATGAATTTCGATCTATTGTTTCTTCACTCCATCAATGTGACATATAATAATGGAGGCAGCGCAAGAACCTGCACTCGCTTGGTCAGACGGCAACGTTAACTTAAACACTGACAGTAGCTACAGTGCATGCCTGCTCTGACATGAGCTACAGATCAGCATTAGCAGACTGCTGCACGGAAAACAGCATTACCAGAAAATAGGTGGCATGACACAAAAATGAAAGCACAGTTAACAAAGATAACTGGCAGCTATTGTTAAACTAACAATAAGCACACTCAGTTATATAATAGGTCGGTATTGAATCTTCAGGAATAAAGAGGTACTTTTAGGTAGGCAAACTGCTTGGAAATACTGACCAATTTTGAGCTTGCTTCCGATGCATCTCCAGAGCGCACATTCTCCCAAGTCACCACAAACACACCAGCAGGAACAAAGTCAGTGAAAGAAGTGTAATTGTTTGCATCTCTAGTTGCACGAGTGTACTCTGGAGAAGAGAAATTGCTGGTTCCCCGGTAGTATACAGTTCCACCACGAGTGAGATCGATGTCCACCCAGAATGGAGCAATTACACTTGACGTTCGAAGCACAGAGCCAGGCTGCCCAGGAAATAATTGAGGCTGATACAGGAAAAACGGCTCAGACATGGATATGATGCCATTCTCGCAAACCTGAAAATAAAGAACACCCAATCACGATCAATGTAAGCCGGGAGAACATGCACAGGACTTTCCACCTAGGGGAACAGATCTGGACAATAATGACGATGTTTGAGTGTTGTTAACTATGAGCCATGTGATAAACTTGCATGATGGCAACATTGGGCCTTTTTTGGTGCTCCAGCACATTGCGCTTGTTCAAGCCTTGCTGGATCATATGCCTGACCAACCTCGAGCTACTTTTTCAAACATATGCAGTAGTACTGCGCACAGAGAATGCAGGTTGTGTGCCTTCGAGTGTGGATGTGAATGCTATATGCATTATCACTTCATGGACACTGGTACGCTTTTAATAGTGTTTCTTTAGACAAACTGGTTCCCAAATTTTAGGCTACTTTAGGAATTAAATCTGAGAGAAAATTACTGATGACTTCCTGAGAGGGACTTGGCGAAATGATTAGGTTTTCTTAC
>JAOWAR010157313.1:0-17789 GCA_028571005.1 Clathrina lutea
AGGAAGAATATTGTGTGATCTCACAAAGGAATTGTACAGATTTAAGAATGCAAGTCACCCAGACAGAGTTTTCATACTAGGACCGAGACAGGGACGTCGTGGCGCGACGTGCAGGTGACTCTCATCACCTTCGTGGTGATTTGAAGTTGAGACCGTAGGTTCGAGTCCCGGTTCGTGGTCGAGTGTGACTGCACCGTTGTTCTGGAACGCGAAACCTATCCAAATTCCAAAAGGAAGGTAAGAATACTACCAGGAAAGTATGCCAAACACACCGACGCATAGTTTGACGGGTACCCTAGGAATGGTGGGGCATTTGGCATGTTGGATGGCAAGTTTAAACGAAGCCGTGCCGAGATCCAATTTGATTTACCTTCCTCGCACCTGATGGCAGATCTGATGCCTGACCCGGCAAATACATGTCACGTCCATTCTTGTTTCAAGTTGATCCTCACGTCCCGCGACTCGATCGATCGATCCGTCAAACGTTTTATCTACAACCGGATTAGTGCACTAAAGCACCATTCATTCACCTATGGCATTTGGTGTATCCAGAATTCCTGAGTTTTCAACAGAGGGGGGGCTAACTAAAGGCGCCGGACCGGACTGCATAATGGCAAATCCGTCCGATATTTTTGATGTCGGCAGACTACAGGGCCGGGCGGGGAAGTCACATGCGGCCTGGTTACATTATGCACTGCGTAGCTGATCGTCTGGTTAGCCACACTCCGTTGCTCCTGCCGCATGCGCTGTTAACTTTGGGCAGTCACTCTGGGGTAAACGATTGTCAAGGCCTTTTTCCATCACGATCTAGTCAAGATGATGAGTTCAGTCAAAAGTAACAGTCGTAGCTATCCGTAGTCTGGGCAGGAGAAGTAGAACAAGGAGATCCCGGGCCCGTTCTAACTTTAATCGTTATGCGAGAATGGCCTGGTTAGAACAAAATTATGGCGCTCGACTGGGAAGATGGGTAAGAGGTAAAGGAAGATTTAGATCCGAGTCGTGGCGGTCCTTAGTAGCGAAGGAAAAGCTGGGACCCTGGAGGCGGGGATGGTACCTGAGTAAGAACGAAGAACCACTGCTCCTTGCCTTTTTGTAAGAATGTACTTTTCAGCCACTGCGACACTTCCGTAAAGCAGCAGGAGCCAACTTTGGATTGCACCGCCGATTAGACAAGGCAAACTGAAGCCATCACCGATGCGGAGCGAAGTGAGCCGGGTGAAGTTATAAATAGAACGGGATTTGCCTTGTGAGCTCATCAGTTGGGACGGGGGGGGGGGGAGGAGTGATGTAATGCGATGCACCCCTTCTATCTCGGAAATGCAGTTTTTTCGGGGTCAAACGCGAGTGAGAAAAAACGCCCTAAGCTATGGCATGATATCGACACTTGCCACCATGTCGTCCGCGTGGCGGCATGTGCAGACATAACAAGACATAACAGAATATAATTATTGTAGATCTGCAGTTGGCTGCATGAAACCAAATTCCGCCACATCAGCACGTTCCGCCCTGGCAGCTGTGACTTTTATCAAGTTGATCTGGCCCGCGGGACCGGACACCCAGCTGCAGGAGTGGAGTGGGCCGGAGAGCGCGACAAACTAGACTGCGGACAGTAGAAATCTGTTTAACCCACGTTCAGGTGTGAGCCTGTTTCGTACTCTAGTATAAATGTTTTCTATCTACTCAGTGACTCAGCTGGATCAGTGGTTATTTTTGGATAACATCGGACTCCGCGGTCGAAAGCTATAGTTACGCTAGTTATGTTATACTCGTGTTTGTTTATCTTCTTGCTCTGGTGCTCTTGGGGGTAATTTCAAACCCTCGCTTGCCTCAACACTTAGTACGTTTTGAACGGAGAAGGCTTTTGTCTCAATCTAGTCGGCGTGCAGCAGGTCGCTGGCCAAAACTTTAAACGTTCATCGAAACCTCACCAAACATGCCGAGAGTAACACATCCTTACAGACCGTGCCGACGTCAAGCGGTATTATTATTAAGGTTCCTCAGAAATACGCAGCTGTTTGTCCCAAGCAAACATAGCTAGAAATAGGCCGTCAATTGACTGCCATCTAAATCGGAATACGGCTTCATCGTTACTTTACTTTGCTTGTCTCTATTCTGTGTAGAAGTATCAGGGTTTTGACGAAATTCCTTTCTCGTCGTGAAGGAGCATGCTGTAAGGTTCTGTTGATAGAGGGCGCTCTACTTGTTGAATCACTTACGTACGACTTAGACTGCACTACCGATTCGGAACAGACAACGCGCTTGCGTGCTTGGTCGATTGGAGACGTCGAAACTTGATACATTGTATTATGGTAAAGTTCCCACGCTGAACAGCTGCGTGCGTCTGACAGTCAGTTTGCAAATTGAGCTCAGTGGATGAGGAACCTGAACGTTGCTACCATATGGTCCGACATCGCCCATCACACCCATTTACCACAGTGCAGTAGCGGTGTAGCGTCCGTAAAGGAGTTCTCAGTTTTCTACCATGATACACTCCATGGTACTAGAACTTTCCGGGCGCTGCGTTTCCCAGATATCGCGTGACCAGGAAGCGGGCATCTGAAGGCGAAGACCGAGCTCTCGTTGTCGGGCCTGCATTCTCCCTGTAAGATATTGAAACACCATTGAGTAGCTTCTACTCCAAACTCAACTTGCTACCGCCAAATACTCGGAAGCGGACACGTAAACCTACCAACGCCAAGGTTTCCACATCGCGATCGCTGGTGGCCATTCGACTGCAAATCTCTGAACTGAAAGGAAGTTCAATTCATGAGAAAGCTGTCTGATTGTGTTCTGTTTCTCTTCAGTCAACTTTGAAGCCGGAACCTGAGCGACATCCATTTTTTCAAGTTCGAAGGGGGTGGGGGATAGAAGTCACAATCGCTCCGTCGGTCCCCTCATGACGACTGTACCATCCAGGGATATTTCACTGAACATTTCTTCCAAAGGATGGCGTTTTCAGCTCGTGCAGAAGTCAGCTCTCAATCAGTACCAGCACACGGTTTCTTTTTGTAGACGTACGTCTCGACCTGGCTGCTCGGGTCTGCTTCAGCCTGAGATCTGACCAAGGAAAAAGAGTTTGGCGGTCGTTTACGTACATGTACATTGATAAGAGAGGCTTGAGGTAATGACTGTTGGGTGCAGTTAGTGGTACGTTTAACACAAGGGCAGAAAAAAGCCATAGACTCAACAGGTGCCAACATGGCGAACTGAAAGACGAAGTGGAAGAGCGGGGGTCATGTCAGACACACGCATGCGTAGTAGTCCGACGAACGGCTGAGCTGCATGGGCCTAAGCTCTAGCCAACTGTCCTTGTTCATCGTGGTATTTTCCTTGTTCATGTAAGAGGTTCTTTCAACCGTCTGCTTAGCGTCTCTGTCTTCCGAATCAAGATCTCCGGGGTTTCCCAGTCGAGCTCAGGGCCTCGAAGAACAGTACTGATCAACGCGCGATGGCGGGCAGGTCTACGCGGCTGTGTCACGTGTGCGCCTTGTGCTCTTTTTCAGTTTCGTTCACGGTCCGGGCAGTCCGGGCACGTTTCTCCGATCGGTAAAAGTCGTCGCAGTTATTGCGCAATACTCGGTAAACTACACCACTCTCTTTTGCCAGTGCGTTTTGGGGCATTTAGCCCGTGTTGCAGGCCCCACTGCAAAGTCCTAGGTCTTCTAGGTGCAGTCTATTAGGCAGACTATCCCTGTCTGGCTAATAGAATGGCTAGTAAGCGTACCAACAAGCAGTTTAGCCGAGTTCGAGGCTAGGTTGCGCAGCCTGCGTCTGTATGCAGGTGTGAACGATCAGATCTTATCCTTACCTGTTTTCGTCCATCCGTGTGAATGCGCACTTTCAGGCGCACACATTTCCGCTACATCCAGGCGACGTCACCGGTACCGGACCAGGCTGAAGTACAGGTTGTGTGGCAGCCTCGTCGTGTTTCGTTCAGTATCTGCAGACAGGCATCTACAGAGGTAGCTGCACAAGTAGCATTGTGTTTTCTATTTTGTGAAAGAATCCCTCATGTGTCTTTCAATTTTCAGGCCATTTACAAGAAAAAATTAGGTGCGCTCGGTATGGATGTAGCTACTACGATTGATGATATCCACGTTTTCACCCAGAAGCTCACCTTATCCACCACACGAAGTTTGCATTTTCTCGAGGCGTAAATTCAAAAGATAAATCAGTTATCAAAATGTCTAGGGGCTAGATATCCCACGATCAAAGTTGATTAACGCCATACTCCATCTATAGGATCTTCACGACGGTAGTCAGAAATTTGGATTCAACGTCACAGCCATCTGCTGTAAATTTTCTCTGTGAGTTTCTATTGCTAATTGCGAAAACGTCTGTCCTTCTTGCATTTCATCCTCTTATCCAACTATGGCTTACCAAAAGCCAAGGTTACCACTCCAAACTTCTCTTCACTTTTTCTGAAGTTTGGATACGATCTCAACTGAAACATCGCTGATATGTGCTTTGCGGCTTAGGAACAGGAATTTACAGAAAGATTGAAGGCAAAAATTGAAGGCAGGTCGAACAGATGGCTGTGGAGATGAATCCAAGTGAAATCATCAATCTGTTCTGACTTCTGTCGCACACATACTAAGTATTGCTTGGGAGGTTCTAACTTCGTTGTGGTTTGGCATGTCTGCAGCACCAACCATCTCCACGGATGACGCGAATCTTTCTCCTGTCCCTTGCTAAGCATCTTGGTGGCTTTCTTTCGACCCGGGTAGGGTCAGCGGGGTCGCGGACATTAGGGTTCGAGGGCTCACATGAGGCGATCGAAGCTTGAGACTCGCTTCCCTATACTCGCCCTGCACCTATATCAGAACCACCGCCACCTGTTGTGAGACAGCGGTCGGAACCAAAAGAGCGTGTCATTGCTGACTTATCCATGCTAAACTGAAGCCGCGGCGTCCAGTCATCCAGCTTTCCTCAAGAATGAACACTCTCTTTCTTTTCTGTGGTGGCTCCAACTTTTCGAGAACAGAAATCTGACTGGTTTGAAAAGGAGAGGAAGCAGCATTGCAGGCGACTTCTGATAAAATGGTCTGATCAAAATTTGCGCCTTTCTAAGGTTGGCGACTGGAAGTGATGTACTTACTGTACACTGTACGTTTTTCTTTCTTTTTTTTTTGTTTGAAAATCTCTCGGGCCTCATTTTGGTTCCAGAACCTGACATTCTGTTTTTCCGATGCTGGCGATTCTTGACTCGAATGAAGCTTTTTTTGTTTCGAAATGGGGTGTAACCGGTTCAAGAATGGTCACTGCCGTCATCAAAGGATTTTTTGTTTGCTCAAAGACCATTCAACCGGTTCATTCGGAAGTGGTTGGGACCCTTCAACCTAAGTTCAGCCAGTTCCGAAGTGGGGTAGAACCGGTTCTAGAATAATCACTGCTACCATCAAAGGATTAGCTACGTCTCCAGGCATGCGCATGTGATTCCAGTATCCTTAATGCCCAGTGGGCTACGCCCAACAATGTTCTGATATTGGCTGGCCTTCACTTTGCCGCTGTGTAAACCACAAGTCCTTTCCTATCTCTCAAGTTATATTACTGCTGTCTTTTGGTTCCCTGTCTTGTGTAAATCTAAAGAAAACCTGACGAAGAACCCGACAGTGGGTCCGAAAAGTTGTTGATCAACATCTAAACTGTTCGTCTGTTGTGAAGGAATGGAGGATTGGAACGTTTCATAGCGATACCACAGTCAGTTGGCAATACACTTAAAGACATTGTTTCTACTGTCCTTCTGAGCAGGCTCAACTTCAGTCGAAGATCCAGACCTGGCAGAAGTCTAGGCCAGATGCCACGTTTTCCTTTAGGCTTTACAGAGCAAGCAGAGAGGCTTCAGCAGACGAAGATGACGACGAAACCATGTGCACGGATCACGGTCATTGAACCTGGTGTATTCAAGGAAAGTGGATGCGGTGATTGTGATGATGAGTTGCTTGATAGGAGTCGGCCTGGCCACACCTTACTCTATGTTCATCAAGAAGCTTGGCAACGCGAGTTACTCGCCAAGTATGAGAATTTTGCCATGCTTGATGCCATCTACAGGACTACAATGTATGATGTGGCCTTGTTCTTCCTCCTCATACTAACAATTGTTGGCTACACACCCGTGGCAGAGTTGTGTGTGCAGAGTGCATGCCCGACGGAGCCTCTGGAATCGAAAAAGCATTGAAAGTACGTGACCTGGTGATGAGTCTCGTCTCTCTCTCTTTTTTTTTTTTTTTTTTTTTTGGGCCAGGAGCTTAAAGTCCCGAAAACATTGAAGTATATTCCATGAAAAGGGCGTTTGTGAAAAAACAAAGCAGACAATGTCACTGCATTCCCCTAGTGTGTACATGGAGACATGTTATGAGAAAAAAAACTCTGACATGGTGTCTTTGTTTCACAAGTCCAGAACACCAGTTAACGTTTTTGGGGGCAAGACGATTTGCAAGCTGTGCTGCTTGTTCAGCAGTTGTACTGATAAATTGCTCTTTCTTGTTTTATCTTCATCTACTCCGGTCTCAATTAAAGGGGGTTCAAGCTTTGGACACCTGCCTGGCAGCCACGCATTTACGTGACTAATTAGTCTGAAGCTGAGATCTTTTCAATATTGGAAGCATGTTGCTACTTAACATGTCTGGTGATGCCATGGTTGCAGGTCAACAACCTCCTCAGTCGGCCACTGAACAATGCTATCATGGTGCCTGGCTTTGGAGGACTGCATGTTCGATCACTGCAGTCGTTGCTGCCTTCAAAGTGGCTTTGCAACGATGTAAGTATGGTCAAAGTTACATAATCAGGTTTGATTTCACCACATATACTCTGGCAGTCCATGGCCACGGGAATCTTATGGTGTGCTATCAGGTGATAGATGCTTTCTTAGCTACGGCACAACAACACATCAGCTGCACAGTGACTTATGTCACTCTCTTATTTTTGTTGCGCGGAGTGAGTGCTATATTTGAGTTCTTCGATGAATTCTTGTTTCCTGTCAACAGGCAAATGCTAATGTGATGAAAACAGCCACTTCCCACCTTTTCAAGCGCCGGAAGGTGAGCTTGGCTGCGGAATGGTCGCGTTACAAGGTGCTTCTTTCTGCAAAGATGTATATCATTGGCGGATGACTTTACTGAAGGCGAAGTCAGACACAGTCAACAATAAAAGATGTTTTACCAGGAAGAACAGAGCACGATGGTCTTAATCTGGAGCCTGGGACAAATTCAGTTCCATTGATGATACCAACCTTGTGCAGAATTTCTTCCTCTTGTTTGCATTTTATCTGGAAATTTTGCACCCCTCTCTCTCTCTCTCTCTCTCTCTCTCTCTGAATTATTGAACAGAACTTCGCTACACTTGAATCGAACTGCGGGCTTTGCACAGGCCTTGCCACTGAAATGGAAGTATAGACGAATCGTTCAAAATCATTTTTCAGGCAATTGCTGTCAGACTACCACCTCCACAAAGTGTTCCTTTCGAGCGTTTGTTCCGTTTTTTGAGGATGATAACATCCGTTCGGCCGAGAAAGTCGAAAGAGACGGTCGAATCGGACAGCTCGACGCTTGCCCAAGCTTGACTGAAAACACCAAGCTCCCGACATACATGCTACGCACATGAAGGTGAACAGGCTCCTCGAGGTCCAGGGGAGCCTGCCGCAGAAGAAGCGGATACCGAAAAACGCGCACGCACTGATATGACGTTTTTTTTTTTTTTTCGGTCCGCCGAGTGCTCGCGACCGCTCAGCAGCAGCTCAAAGAATAGGAAAAGGTGGACTGTGAGCAAATCGCTCTTCCGCTATTCACGCCGTCAAGCGAACAGCAAGCAGGAAGTGGGCTAATGCCGCCTGTTGTTCGTCAGTCTCAGTTTGGTTATCCTGCACGTAGTGAGGAGTGGCGATGGTGGAATTTGCCAAGCGAACTAGGTAGCAGACGCAAGGCCTATGGACAATTTCAGCGTCAAGAAAAGCTGCAGTTGGATGTGTGGTTGCATGAGTGCATGCGCCGAACAGTTCCGCGTCAAAACCATCTGCATCATCAGCCGGACGACATCAACACGCGATCGTTTATACCAATGAACTATGATATAATGTAAATGTAATGACGAGGCTGTGCGGTGCGGCATAGCAATTGCCTGAAAATGATTTCGAACGATTTTTTCTTTTCAGTGATGGCGTTGACGCCGAAACATCTTCTCATTTAACACCATCCTGCTCATTCCTCACTTTGCGTCCTAAGAACTACTGTTCTTGACCTTGTACCTTTTCAGTGGCAAGGCGAGTGCAAAGCCGGCAGTTAGGCTCAAGTGTAAATCCGTTCGGTTCAAGCGTAGCATCATACAGCTCAGGTGTATGTAGCTCTTTCTTTTCGAAATGTGATCGGGCTGCCTTGGGAGAGTGCTCGTTGAGTTTTTCATTACATACTACCTCCATTTCCGCAATGTCTAGCGTCTTCATATGAACTCCGGTATCCTTCCGGTTTTTTAATGTTTTCGTCTTAGCATGGACCACAAATCATAAGTACAGAACTCCAAACATCAACCCGAGAAAACAGGGACGTTTCTTCAAGGAACACCAAGTCTAGAGAAAAGGGCCTAATGATAAGGTATTTTTGGTTCCGCTTTGAAAACTGACAATCCCTAGTATCTTTTTGTTTGCCTTGGATCATAGAAGAAGTGGAGAGAGGTGGGACGCGATAGCTTTAATAATCAGAAAAGGCTGGCATTTACGGGATTTCTGGTGCTAGTTCCCTTAATTCAGCCGGCCTGGACCGAAGGGTGCAGGGGAGTGATCCCTGAAGGAGTATATGAGAAACTTGCGGCCACTGTGCCTTCTGAAATGTAGTCCAGGCTCAGTTTGACCACCATCGCTTTGAGATTACCAGATTACCCACCGCTAGCCTTAGTTCAGAAAAGGCAGAATCATTTAAAGGAAAAAATAGGAAGACTAATGGGAAGATTGACTAGATGGAGGAGAAAGTACATAGGATAAGACTGACTCTCATACTCTTTGGCGGAGATCGGTATTCCCACCTGTTGTACTGATTTGGCCCTTCCACAGTTCCAGTTCTCACGCCAAAACACTAATCTGACAAGCGCACATCACTCAGGATAGTTGAAGCCTTTGCTTGTCATTTTCACATCAATAAATTTTCAGGGATGAGCACGCCATTGTCAATCTTGTACAGAAGTCACAGCTGACCTCTCTCAACACGTGCAACACACTCCTGCGTCAGAACGACTGCTTGGTTGTGCTCCTCAGACTTCTTATTCCCAACGTGAACTCCGATTACCGTCTTCATATCCTCTGTCAAAGCGGGCGATCTACTCTGGCCTTCTGATGTGTATATTTTGTGTTTCCAAACTTGGCTATAATGACCTTCTCGCTCCGCGCTCCACCGGTGCGCGAACATCTCAATAAGGGTTAACATGATGCCTCTATCGTCAACGTTGAGAGGAAAACCAGCCACAAGGCAATTGTTGTAACTCAGCTTCAGTTCACGCCTAGGTAGAGCTCGGAGCCGATCACCCTTCACAAAGTTAGGCTTGATTTCGTCCATGAGCAGCGCGATAACGCCAACCGATCGTCCTCCACGTTTTCGCTGAAACTCTTCTTGTACTTCTTGACATCGTACCACTCATCACTTGGGCTATACCTACCGTTGTTGAAGTTAACGACTTGGATCCTTTCCCCACTGGACGACCACGTGCGGCTTGCAAATACCTGGACTTCTTACGCCAATTGGCGATGCTCTTTGCAGAATAGAATGTGGCCAGCCGTAAAGTAGTACCAGTGTGCGTCGGACTCACTGTACATGTCGACCAGGAATGCAGTTCCTTTTTTCCACGCCTTGTCGCCGCACCATGGTTTGTGTACTACCAGGACGATGTGGAGGTATGGCCGGGCTAAGTAGTTTCTTGGGCTCTGGTTTAGCCTTCACCTTCCAGCGCATATCACTGCTTAACGAATAACTCCCTTGAATGAACAAATGAACAATACCAACATCAGCTCGAAGACAGGCAAAACGCCCACTGCCAATCAATTTTACTGGATAAATCCTGCCCTTTCCGCAACAACAAAAAACCGAGCCCCTGCGAGCACATAAAGACACCGAACAAGCTATCCAAGGCTTCCAGACTGACTTGCAAAAACTCGTAGACAAACACGAGCCTGAGAATACAAAACGCAGCCCGAGAACAACGCACAAAAAAGAATGGAGCGATTATCTGCGACGCAAACAACATCACCATCGCCAGAAGTGGCAAACGAGGAGAGATGGTCGTCATGAAAACATCAGAGATAAGACACCTTTGTCTCTCCGTGACTTCGGTGACACTACCATCTACGAGAGACTGAAGAATGGTCCAGTCGATAAGATCAGGAATGTCTACAACCAACTGGACTAAACATTAACCAATAAAGAAATCCCGAGTTCATTGGCCTTTAACCTGGAAACGCCGTCTTCGGGAGAAAAACCGAACATTCTATGCCATCGTTATCCAACTTGAAGAAGCCAGAGGCCTTTGTGGCGAAACCTCTTGGATGTTCTCCATCTTCATATCAATCACTAGTGTGATGGGCAAAATAAATGATCGCAACCCAGTTAGGATCCCTGAAATCATACTCAATTTCCGTATGCAGCTCTGCACGGGAAGAGAGTTTGGGTATTACGCCGAGCCCTTCTTTACGGACAAGCAAGCCGCCAACGAGACTGATCGAAGTGATCTGAAGTTAGCCCCACTGTCTTCTGTAATTAACGTGTGAGTGGTTTTACCCGTTGATTTTGGGGTATGTCTTTATCTGAAACAGGTAGCTTTGTATAGGAAGGAGGAGTTGTGACGTATGACCTTCATGTACATGCCACCTTAATTGTGGATTATGCACGCACGCACGCGTCCTCTCCTTAGCACGTGCTCATATCATTTATCTTCTTTCTCCCTCCTCCGTGCGTCGATGTGGAGCATATTTCACGAGGCTCTTTTCTAGAGTCGTCGGGAAATATAACTAGAAGCAATTATGTCAAAATTGCCATCTCAAATATCGGTGAAATGGCTTGTCTCTTCTGTCGTTGTGAACAAAAAAGCGAGAAAGAGAGGTTCTGTAAAGTTTGTCACACATAGAGATGGAGAAAAAAAAGAGATCGTGATTTACGGGAAAAAAAAGATTGGGCGTGGACTCTCTCCCCATCATTCTCTCCGCCTCTCTCTGAGTCCCCTCCTCACCCCTTCTCTCTCTCTCACTCTCTCTCACACACACAAACACACACGCACACACTTCGGCTTTCGCTAACCCGGTTACATTCACACGCTTACCTTCATCCTGGCAAGTGCCACCGTCGGTTTCTTTCCCGCGACGTACACGATGCACGATCATTTCTTTTGGGAAGAACCAGCGCAAAAGAGAAGAAGAAGACAAGAAAAGCTACTTAGCACCGATCAAGATGATCTCGCAGACTTTTGCGTGCAACCGAACGATCTCAGTGTGAGAGAGCTGCGAGAGAGAGAGGGAGAGCGAAAGAATTAAAGGCTGGTAAGGGTGCATGTTGTTTCGAGTCTGCAAAGTCGACTTTCATGGTTTTGGAATGTTTAGTTTAACGAAGAGGCGACAAATGTGTGGTATGTCGTGCGCCACGGAGCAAACGGGTGCGATGTTGGGTCCTTTCGACAGCTCCACTCTGCAAGTCCTGTATCAGCGAAGGGCTGGATTGTGTGCGCGCGCTTAGGGAGTCCATTTTGTCGACCAGCACAGTCCTTGGCTAGCAGATCTGCGTCGAAGTGGGTGATGGCTTCCAACTCGTTACGGTAGTTTATGGAAGGGTTCTACTTGCAGAGGTCAGCCTTGCCATATCGAAGAAGAATATGGACAGGTTGGACAGGGGACAACTGGGTACGAGGTTTCTTTCTTTTCGCGGAGAAATTGTAGCAATGGCCACTTCTTTCATCGTTTTGGATCTTGGCCATCCTTAGCCATCCGTTTCCGAAACTGGTACAGATGATTTTCCTTGAACTTTTGCTCAAACTGGTTGTGCGTTTTTCTTTGGAAAAAAAAGTTTGGCGAGAATGTCCCGGAGATCGGCGACACTGAAAGCCTTCTTGTATTGTCTCGGTTTGTTCGCCTTAGCCAATCTAAATATCAGGCAACTTTGGAAGAATCGAGAATTTTGTCGACTCTGATAAGTTTAAAACATGAGTAAGAAGAGGCAGGGAAGCTAGGCAGCTTCCCTTCACCTCCCTGGGCTCTTTGCTTCAACTTCCATGTCGAAGTTTTTCGAGGCCCCTCGGCTCGATTCTTCCAGTTATCCGTTCCTGCTCCTCCGATGCCAGAAGGCCTTCTTGCATGGAAAAGGGATGCCCTTCTCATCGTTTGACGTTTGAATTGGACATACCCGAGCCTCCGTCCAGTTCTGACTCTTCAGCCGGAGATCGGTTGAGCTTGAAGAGCCTGAGGTGGACGTATTGGCTGACATTGACGACGACGAGGACAACACTGAAATCGTCCTGGCCCATAGGTCTTCATTTTATCGAATGCTGACGAACAGTGAGTTGGTTGTCTTCAGTGGGCGATGTTCCTGCCCGCTGTGTGCGCCTGTCTCAAACAACATGCGTCATATCTACATCTCGGACATGTCTTGTCGACTCTTGCGGGATTTCCCAGGGGTGCATTTCTGCTTGTTTACGTTACTTACCCTCTGTGATTTTGTCTATACCTTATCTCGCTGTCTGTTCTTATTTTGCCGGCTAAGTTCTGCCTCTCTCTTCGTCCGGCTTCCTCTCCTCTGCTCTCTCTCTCTCTCTGTCTCTCTCTCCCTCTCTCTCATGCTCTCTCTCTCTCTCTCTCTCTCTCGTTCTCGTGCTCTCTCGTGCTCGCTCTCTCTCTCTATCTCTCTCTCTCTCTCTCTCTCTCTCTCTCTGTCACGCACACACACTCACCCTGCATGTCTGTGTGTAAGTCAGGCAGTTAGTCAGTCTGTCAGTCAGTCTGTCCTTCTGTCCGTCTCTCTCTCTCTCTCTCTCTCTCTCTCTCTCACTGACACACACACACTCACTCTGTCTGTCTGCCTGTCTGTCTGTCTGTCTGTCTGTCTGTCTGCCTATCTGTCTGTCTATCTGTCTGCCTGTCTGTCTGCCTGTCTGTCTGTCTGTCTGTCTGCCTGTCTGTCTGTCTGTCTGTCTGCCTGTCTGTCTGCCTGTCTGTCTGTCTGTCTGCCTGTCTGTCTGTCTATCTGTCTATCAGTGTGCCTGTTTGTCTGTCGGTCTATCTCTCTCACTTTCTCCGTGTGTGTGTGTGTGTGTGTGTGTGTGTGTGTGTGTGTGTGTGTGTCTGTCTGTCTGTCTGTCTGTCTGTCTGTCTTCCTGCCTGTCTGTCTGAGTGTCTATCTGTTTACCAGTGTGCCTGTTCGTCTTTCGGTCAATCTCTCTCACTCTCTCCGTGTGCGTCTGTGTGTCTGTCTGTCTGTCTGTCTGCCTGTCTGTCTGTCTGCCTGTCAGTCTCTCTGTCTGTTTTTCTCTCTCTCTTTTTCTCTTTCTCCCTCCCTCTCTATGTCTCTCTCTCTCTCTCTCTCTCTCTCTCTCCCTCTCTCTCTCTCTCTCTCTCTCTCTCTCTCTCTTTGACACACACACACTGGTGCTATTATAACTTTTGCTTACTGATCATGACAATGAAGTCGCATTTCACCTTTTGGTCTAGTCTAATTATGGTTTGCATCAATTATTGACACACACATACATGCACGCACGTACGCGTGCACACCCACATTTTCGTCCGCATCAGCTAACTTTTGCGGAGCACTATTGCCAATGGCACAGAAGTGCAATGCTGTGCGTGCAAGTTAGGTCAATGTAGATACGGAACACTCCATGGACAGCTGCTCACAAAACGAAAGCCTTGACTAGCTGTGAGCTTCTCAAAATCACATGTTTTCGTATGAAGAGTAAAGAAGTCCAATTCCATGTCTTGAATTTGAAAAAACTCCTTCCTTTCTTTTTCTTTTCTTTTCTTTCCTTTATTTTTTTTCTTTTTCCTGTCTTTTTTCTTTTTCTTTTTTTTTTGTGGTGCACGGTTCCACTTACAATGAAGTTTTGTGCATACATAATGGGAGCATTCTGCAGACTCCAGGGCAGTGTTCGAACGCGGCAAGGTATCATTTGGTGGGGTTTCTTGAGGGCAGACCATGAATTTTCTCTTTTTTTTTTGTTCCCAGGTATTGGCCAACGTCATAGCACTTACATTTACCAATGTCGCGGGAGAGCTGAAGAAAGGTACATGGCGTAGAGATGAAGAACTAATCTGGTCTGACTAAGCAGTTTTGCTAAGACTACTCCATACTTCACCCTCATTCGCCATGCAGGCACGCACGCATCCACGCATATACTATGAGTTCACTGCTAGTTCACCGACAGCAACGGCGAAAAAAAAAGAAAAGAAAGGATAGACGATACACATGAGGTGCCCATGATCTCATATATGCAGTCACCGCGGGTCTTGTTCACATAATCATGAATGAGGGTGAAAAATCTATCAAGCCAATCAAATGCAACACCTTGACAGCTGCTGTTATCGCAACAAACACACTTCTATGAAGTGAACACTGGCAATGTGAATCAGGCCTCACTGTGAGAATACTTTACAAAAAGATGACCATCACTGATGAACAATGTGGCATCACATGTTGTGCACTTAAAGCACCAAGAGTCCTCATTCAGCTGTATCCAGTGGTATTTAGTCATATTGGATCAACGGTTGTTACATTGAAAAGAGAAACAGACAAGTTGTGGACAGGAATCACTATTGAGAGCAGAACAGCAAAAGCACGACATTAACGCACACATTCACCAGTCTGCTTACACCAAACCACCACATTCAAATTGTGCACCAGTATTACGACAGCCAATGATCCAGATATAATCACATACTGTAAAATCCCAATTTTTCGCACGGTACTGATTTTCGCAAATCTGTTTCACACCTTTTTCGCAAAGAAAACTCCGAAAAAGAGGTACTAGTACATACTTTTAGTTAGATTTACACATGATATTGCATCTCATACGGTACTAATTTTCACAAATTGGGCTCATTTGCGAAATTTGCGAAAATAGGTCCTGTGTGAAAATTTGTGATTTTACAGTATTCTTCCACGAACATGAGAGACAGAGAATACTAAAAAAAAAAAAAAAAAAAAAGATGGGCGAACTGGGCAGTCAAGATTCAATATGCCACATCTGTCCGTTCAATAAGACACACGAACAAAGCACGCATTTCTTTTTGCTTTCCTTGGGGGGATGTACGAGCTTGTCAAATCTCATACAAAAAATGTCGAAAGGAAAAAGAAAAGTTTGATCTGCTAAAACTTAAATTAAGTCAAATAGCAATAATATGATGGGGACAAGAGAGAGAGAGAGAGAGAGAGAGAGAGAGAAGAACCATGATGAATGTTCTGTAATGTTCTACCCAAGTATAACACGTGGAAGGAAGAAAGTCGCTGCACATAGTGGCCTGTGTGGCCCATGCATCAAATGCACTAAGCTGGAATCAACACGCTGGGTTTATGGAGCCTCTTTCATTGCTTCTACATTCGAGGCCTTGCAAATTGTTGCCCCAAACATGAGCAGCAGTTCATGCATATATGAGCAAGCAACACCTGGGCACAATGACAGGGTACATGGCGCAACGAGAATGATCGGGAGCAACCTGCAGCAAAGGCAACGAGAACAGAATGCAATGTCTAAGATTGAGGTAAACCAACACGCTGCACAGTACACATGACGAAGGAGCTCATAACCAAGGCGGCACTGCGGTTTGAAAGCTCCAAGGACAAGGCAGGGTTGTGCAGCAAGCACTATCGGTGAATCGATGGACAAGCGCTAAACCTTTTCCTTGTCGTGTATGATCTCTCCTTCTCTCCACGGCAAAGAATGGCTTAATCCACAGTAGGACGTTACCATGGTAATGAGTTGTCCAGTGTGGGAACTGTGACTCGTACTGTGCATGATTTGGGCAGAAAGTGAGCAGAAATATGAGCAGAATTTTGAACCATGAGCAGATTTTTTGGCAGAGTTTGCCCATTTTTTGAGCAAATCTAAGAGCAGAAAATGCTAAACAGATGGGCAGAATTGGCTAAGGCCTACTGATGATGGCGTAGAACGCCAAAACGTCTATTTCAATAAAAAAAATTTACTTCGACACTTCAAGAGTCATGACTGAACAATTTTTGCTCCGAATTTTAGCGACATGTTCCTTGCTTCTCAGTTGCTACGTCAGGAAAACACCTCTTCCTCCTATCTGCTCTTCTTCAGTTACTTTTTTCTTTATAATCAGTGCAGACGGAGAGAGACAAAAAGAGAGAGGGAGAGAGAGAGACGGGTAAAGACGGTTAGACACGGGTAGAAATGTACGTGCTCTTAATGCGTTTCCATGGCAACGGGAAGGACTCTTCCGCGGCTCCGGAAAGACAACTTTGGACACTTTCTTCGACAAAATTCTTAGATTATCGGTTCAAGAATCGGCTAGCGATCTATCTACAAACTAATGTTGGTCGAAAATTGCAACGGCATTTATCGACACAAATCTCGGCCCTTGGACTACTCGGGCCGCGCCTCTGGCCGGTATTCCGCCATACTGCTCAGGCCGTCGGGGTGTATCCTATACATATCATACAGAGCAGAGTGCGGATATGGATGGTGTGAAGACAACGACGTGTCACACCGCGTGTCACATCACTCGCCGTGGAACAAACATCTATCTCCCATTACTCGAAGCGATGACGCCAGCTCTTGAGCAGGGAAATGTTGTAGGCATCGAAGTTTCGCATGCTCCCCTCATCCCTGGTACCAGAACAGCGCGGTTTGTTGTGGCACAGCCGGTCATGTAGCGATTCTGTTGAGTTCCCAAGTGTGTTCGCCCACCCAACACGCCAGTACCACTACTGCACCGTGGAACGTGAATAAAAAAAGAAGAGGCATTTCAGGTCTTGGAGCAGCCTGGCGGACCGGCAAGGCAGCTGCTCCACATCAGAACTGATGAGACGATGGCGACAAAACGCTGGGAGTATATCGATCCTAAAGTAATCTTTAACAGACGGCTTCAAGCTGTTCATTCTGACTTGCCAATCTTCCTTCAAAAGAGCAATTTTCGTTTCTTCCGCAACGAAGGAGTTTTGTCAGGGCTCCCATGCTGTAGCTGACTTGTAATCCTCTCAGTCCGCGGCCCGGGGTTTAGCCACGTCAAGGAGCCCGTAGCTTCTTCTCTTTACTTCGATGGAAAAGAACTTGAAATGAACAGCTGTCGCTCCTCTTCTGTTTGGAGTCACTCTTCCTCGTGTCTCGGATACAATTTGAGCTGCGGTGTGTTTGTTGATCCACGTACATTCACGGATTTGCAATTGCAAAGCGAAGAAAAAAAGGAGGAATAATAAAATCTACCCCAGGCCCGCAACGCAAGTCAAACCTGTGGATATATGCCCCATTCAAGTGTATTCAAGCTCTGCGTTCTGCGCATTAATTGAGCACTCTCTTGGAAAGCGGATTTTTCTGCCTTTATACATGTATAAGTACGGAACCGCGCAAAATCCACAGTTGCAAAGCTCCCTAACTATATGTATCTGTGCAGAATGGAAAGGTTGAACCTGATCGTCCACCTATCGCCATGATTTCATTCTCATACTTCGGTACATTTATAAACACACGGATAAATAACGTGTATGGATCTAGAATCTCTGTACAATAGTTTAGGTATACATTAAAGGGACACTGCGACGCTTTGCCAAGATGGCGGATCTTGACTTTTTAATCCACGATTGTGTCGTCATCACTGA